>JAKWBJ010000444.1:0-70208 GCA_023159175.1 Wohlfahrtia magnifica | reverse complement strand
CATATTTCGCCCGTGACAATTCGCCACGAACTGCTTAAACTTCCTTTCAATTTTTGGAAAAAATAGTCCTCCAGTATTTGGTTGACATTTTCCGCGACATCGTGATGTTCTTGATTATGTTCAGCAGCAATTATTTCCTGTTGTTCGTTCTGGTAACAATTCTTTTTATGCGTCTGAATTTCACGGTTGGAAAGAGTTCCGTCAATTCATGCTGAATCTGTGCCAATGTGTGTAAATAGCAATGTATTGCGATGACTACATCCACCTTTACCGCTTTTTTATAGGAGCCTTATTAAAACCTCTTTCATTTGGAATGAAATTAAATGTCTTGTCTTTTTCCAAAAGCAATAAAAGTTCTTCTTTGGGGTTCCATGCCCTCGTCTACAATTATCTGATTGCGAGAACAATTTACCGGGTTACTGGATTTTTTCGATTGTATTGATTGACGACTCTTCGCTGTGAACTGTTTCGACACTCACATCATCTAAGTCGTTCATCTGCTGTCTGGATAACGACTGTTTTCTCCCCTCAGGATACCAGATAATAGTTCCGATTTTTTAGGGAAATTTCTTACAAAACAGCGGTAGTACCCTGCCAAGCCCTAAAATGATCTCAAACACATTAGTATAGTGGGTTCAGGGAAATTTCTAATTGTAACCACTTTGTCCGGACACGTTTTGACCCTCTTGTGAAACCAAAAAATCCTAAGTACTCAATCTCCCTTCTAAAAAATTTGATTTCTCTGCCGAGACCCTCATGTTGGCCCCGGATAGCCTTCTAAGAATCATTTCGGCATCTTTTCAGTGTTGCTGATCGTATATAGCTGTATAGATCATACAGCTATAGTCTGGATTATACCAGATCTTCGATTATGGTAGAAATCGTCGCCACCACGTTTGTATTGCATAGTAGTGCTTCATTGGGATCTGCAAACACTCTACTTACGCCACGAACCACTTTCAAAAAGACTTCTTCCAAATTCTTTGGGACTGAATTGGCTTGCACCTGTAGATGATTTATATCCTTACTAGTAATAAATAAAATGACCTCCTCACCGAAGTCGTGAGTAATGGTATTTGTTTTTAAATAAATAGACGCATGGACTTTGTTTACTAAGTCAAGGCCGATTAACACCATCGAATGATGTCGGGTTGGATAATACAAAAAATTCAGCTAATACTCCAAACCCTTATTCTGCATTTTTGTTTGATGGATGTGACCCCGTGTATTGATTTTACTAAAAATGTATTTTTAACCCGCGCAATTGAATGTGGAATGAAAAACACTGACTCATAAGGCAGAAGAATATAACAAATGTTCGCCCGACTGAGGATGCCGACTGCAAAATCGCAGTGCTGCAACCCTCAGGCGTCTTGAGTGTGAAGGCAGTATCACAGATATAACTTTGGTCTTCGAGAGAATAACCCATATGATTAAAGATTGGAATGTCCTGGAAATATACACAGCAGCGATCATCAATATACATATATTGTTTTCTCTGAAAGCAGAGGAAGGCAAATAAATGAGAAAAACTAATGAAACCACTCGAAGATGGTATGTCAATAAGCTCGACACGACGGTATAATCTCTCCGAAATCAAGATCGACAGTGACAAACACCATCCCCACAATCACAAGATGCTGCAATGTCCAAAATAAACTGACCTCCCGCAATTGCATAAGAACAAAAAGAAGATATACCAGGTTAAGGCGCAGAGGCGACGGAAATGGAATATGTTGCATACAAAGATAGCTACAAAATTGCACATTTAGGTGCAAGAAGACAGTATGTATTTCGCCTGCAATGTCGACAGTACGAGTCCTAAGGGATGTGATAAGTACCGTTAGAGCACTTTTCGAAACCCGTCATACTCCCGGCCATCTTGGATATCAAGAACGACTTCAACAGTTTGAAGTGGACGGATATGATACAGGCTTAGCAGACAACTTTTAAAGTCCCAGCCTATCTAATAAAAGTTATGAAGCACTACGTTAGGAACCACGTGCTGACGTATGACACGAACCAAAGAGAATACAAGTCACTTCAGAAGCCACACTGCGGACAAAGATGCCTGATAACACCTCTCTAAAATCATCAAGGCAAGGAACACAGTCGATGCTCAACGCAGACTATGTCTAGTAATGATCCGCACTAAGAGCTGGCTGGACTCCCATGGTCTACAATTGGCCATGCAGAAAACGGAACTGCTGTTACTCACCAGACGACACATCCAAATCGGAATTGAAATATATGTAGGAGACCTAGTCAACCCCATTAGGCCATCGAATAAATACCTTGCGATTAGACCAGATTCAAAATTGACCTACACAAGGCAGATTGAATATTCAACGTTGAAAGCAGCTAAGATAATGACGTAGCTCAGTAGACTAATGGCAAACGTCTGTGATCCTCTCCCAAGCAGAAGAAAACTAGTCATGGAGGTTAGTAAGAGCATACTCCCCTATGGATCCTAAATCTGGGCTCCCACTCTGGAAACTCAAACGAAAAAATTATTATCTGTGTAGAGGACGGCATCTCTACGTGTGACATCGGCATACCACTGATAATAGCTAAAATGTTTCCCATAGATCTTTAGGCAGTGAAACGGCAAATAATTTTCGAAGCCAAACAGAACCCAGCTCGGGCACCTGATTTGGAGAACCTACAGTAGGAAATCATGCAAAAGTCAAAACTTCGTTGGATAGAAAAGGAACGCGGCAGCTGGACATACAGACTGATTATGGATTTGCAAGCGTGGATAAACAGAAGAAGCGGCTAAGTAAACTATTACATAACTCAAAAGTTGTCTGGCCATGGCTATTTCCGGAAGTACTTGTACCGCCTGGAAAAATGCAGTTCATCCTTCTGCATTTACAAGGATGGAGAAGTAACGCCGAACAAGGTTTTTTGGTGTTGTCACTGGGTTGAGCTCCGTAGAGAGCTTGATATAGAGATCGGTACTATTTCTGTCACAAACATTGTGCCGGAAATGTTAATTAGTGAAGTTAGCTGTAAAGAAGTAGAATGATGTGTGGAACACATTCTGCGTATGAAACAATATGATATGTATGCAGCCGAACATGGAAAAAGCAAGGCCTGAATGCAGGCACATGCGTTGTACTGATGGAGAGCCACCTTAAAGTAATGCAAAAGCGGTCTCAAGGTGGTACAAAACCTCGGATGAAGGCACGAGGTGGATTTTTAGCCGTTATCATAGTATTCCATCATCCGTCGAGTTTACGACATGCATAAAAAAATATCATTACTGAAAAGTATGTATGCGAAAACAGAGAGAGCAAGTATACTGATGCACTCTTTCATATTTTATCTATTTTAATTTTTAGTTCTCACTTGTCGAAACTTTCGCTGAATTATGCACTATTGTTGTTATTGTTTTATAAAAACCATTTTGCATATAATTTGTTTTTGGATTTATTTTTATATTTTCAATTTTATTTTACTCGTAAGAGGCGTTGCTATTTTCGTTATTTTTAACCAAAATTGGTTATTTTTTTTCTTTGATGTGTAGATGTGTACTTTTTTTCCATTTTGGTTACTTTTTTCTCGAAGAAAAATATTAAAATAATGATTTCTTTTAACGTTTATTATCCAGGTTCTTATTAAGTGTATCACTTAAAAAACGGGTTTTTGGCTTTTATATGGTCTATGGTCTTTCCCTTCCTTCTGGTAACATATAGATTTCGTTCCAAAAGACTGCAAATTTTTTTGAGGCCAAGAACGAATCGAACCAACTTCTATTTAGTTCTAAAGTGAAAGGTACTCCGATCGAGACAAATGGTAATCTGATGGGCAATATCTGGATTATAAGGTGTCTGAAACTGTTTTCTAAATAGTTTCAACTGATCTTGGAATATTTGGCCGAGCGTTGTCCTAATAGATCTATTTTTCATGCCCAGTAATGATTGAATGGCACTATAATTTTTTCCAGCTTGAATAGCTTTTTCAGTTTGAAAATAATCTTCATAGAGTAATGCCTTCAATTCATCATCTCCGAACATTTTGTCTGGACTGGGAGGTCTTCCTTTTTCATGTCAAGTTCATTACTTCTGAACTGAACAAATAATCTCTAGCACGTTGGGATCGGTAGAACATATTCAGGATAAGCTTTAGCAAGCAATCAAAGAAATACAACTTAATTGCTTATATTATTTCGTTCAGTAGGTAGGTGAGAATTAATATCCGACACATTTCACTTCAACGCTATTGCTTCGTTCGGGTATTTAGCGATTCATTAAGATACCTGTTATTAAAGGCTATTGAGCTAAAACTATCCACAAATAAATTTTAAAACCTCTAAAGTAAACATATGATCGAACAATATTTTCTATTGTGCGAAGTTTGTTAATACATATTGTAGTTAAAATATTTAGGACAAAATTATCATAAATTGTTGTACCAAGTTTTTTTCACAAGCCTAAGTTCATTCAATTCTGCTATAAATTTCATATATAAAATAATTATTTTAACATTTTTTGTATAAAATTGTGATTTTAAGTTTTTGGTTAATTTTTGGTTACTTTTTATTGAAATTTGGTTACAAAAAAATCAAAGTGGTGGCAAATGCATTAATATTTATAAAATATTCGTTGCACATTGCTAATAATTTTAATCAGTACATTTAGTGAGAAATAAAAAAAATCGACAAACAGCCACTCCACGTGTTAATTCGCCGTTATTTCAGTAACGACTAAAAGCAAATTTCATCCAGTGCTTAAAAAAAAGACACAGACAAAAAGAGGATTAAAACCAAGAGCATAAGAATACGTGTGAGTTGAGCATCGTTACCGTTGGTCGCATTTTGCAACTTTTTTACCGGCCAAAATAATTTTGTGCGACTTTTCAAAATGCACTAAATTTTGGTACTTTCTATAAGTTTTTGCCACTTTTGGCCCTTTTTTTGCTACATTAGCACTACTAACGTTTTTTATCTTTTAAATCGGATTTTTCAAAATCTATTTTTCATAATCGCTAGAATATTAATAAATTATATCAACTTTAGAAAAAATCAGTGTTATTCGAGAAGGTTTAGCATTTGAAAGTCTGGTTTATAGAAAATTTGTGTCCAATATATTGGGTATAATGATCAAACTAAATAAATGTTTTCAGATTGAAACATCTCAAATTATATTTATACTGAGTTACACAAAATTTTAGTGCAAATTTTTTAAAATAGAATACATTCAAATAACAAAGACTGAGAATACTAATATAAAAGGTATTAAAAATATATTCATAGGCCATGAAGCTGAAATGGCAATAAATTTTAAAAAATATATCGGATGCAGAATGTTTACCAATAAAAACACATATTTAAAATTTTTATCAAAAACTATGTGACGAAATATTATATCAAATCAATGATAAAGGGCTTAAAGTCTTAAGTTTTTTTCAACCGAGCTCGATATTGCCTACATAGATCTCATTTCAGAATTAAATTATATTATATGTCATCTAGAGGCTGTTATTAGCGAATTTAAATTATTAGAGTAAGCCAGAAGAAAAACATATGAATGCAATTTCAAATTTAATAATTTTGAACATTTTCGACACAAAATAGCTAAATTTAAAAATTAAATAAATGAACCTTTGTACTTATACAAGCTGGCCGTGCATGTGTTAACGAACTGCAGTGAGTACGCTAAATTAGTTTTTTTCTAAATTAGGCCTTGTGAAAAATAAGTTCACATATAGATAAAAAGCAGAAACTTGTGCATCCATGTTGTCTTCATTAAATTTATTAGATAAGGAAATAGAAAATTGGATTCCAAGTAGTGAACTCAAGCAAGTTTCAAAAAAATAAATTTAAAATAAAATGCAAATAATTACAAAAGTTTTATTGCACTTAAGGGTTTTTATTAGCAATATTTATTTTGCTATTACTTAAAAAAAAAAAAGAATTAGCTATTTAAACGAAATAAACCCACTTTATTTTTGTATTAAAAAGGTCAATGAAAGTTGTAAGTATAAAATTTTAAAAACATATATGTGCATATGTATGTACATATATATTATATACATGTATACTTTCTTATTTACAAAAATCTTTTTTATACATACTGCTATAAAGTTATATTATAAAATATTTAATTTTAACATTAGTCATGAATTATTTGTTATTTATTAAACTATTGAATTATTTTTGTTTTTCTCTGTTTAACTTTTTATTTAAATAAAAACGATAAAACAAACTGTGCGACTTTTTTTTCTAAAATGCAACTTTATGTGCGACTTTTTTTAATCCCCTTTTTGTGCCACTATTTGAAAAAACTTAACGGTAACGCAGTTTCCATTTCGTTCCATAAAATAAATTTACTTAATTTTACTTATACAGACACTTTATCGTATTTGTTTTCGAAGGTATACATATGTTGAATAAAATCAAAGCTGACAACAAGATATTTTGTTATAAATTTATTGAAGCTGTTGTTACAAAAAATATATATGATCTAAAAAGTAAAATAATTGCAGCTTGCAGTATTATTCTAACTGCAATTAAATTGAAAAATAAAATAAAAGAAAAAACATAATATATAGGGTAAAAAACTGTTACTTGAAAGGAATGCAGGATTAGGTTTCGCTTCCATGGCAATAAAAGTGTTATAATTAGAAGATCCGAAAGCATTCAAAATATTTCAAGAATTTCCTATACGCCGCCAAAGAAAATTTTGTTTGAAGGAGCCACAACCAATGGTTGCCGTAGTTTAGAAAAATAACAAAAAAAAGTTATAAATTTTTTTCAACAAATATATATATTTAAAAGATAAGCTAATATAATAATAATAAAATAAATTATTAAAATGAACTAAAGAACAATATTTGTTTATTTAAAACAATTATTTTGTAACTATCACCGCCGCCAAACATTTGCTCATGGCATTGGATTTTGAAAACAGAACGTTTGTCAGAAGAAATTAGAACACACTCTAATTGAAATTTTGTCAAATGTAATGTCAGATGGGTTTTACAGAAGCAATGCTTTTGTGCTTTTACACGACATGTTAACATTTCGTAGTGGAAAATTTGATATGTTAGATGACAAATATATGTCATGTAATGCCCCCTATACAAGCAAATATATGTTTGATTTAAATTGTGGCAACTAATCAACAAGTTGATTTAAAACAGAAATTTTTAGTGCAATCATAACTTTTGTAAATAGAAATATTGTTACGAAAATGAAAATGCTAAAGACAAAATCCATCACGTCAGAGCTTATTATGAGCTTTTACCCAAAAAATGTATTGGCTTGTGTCAAGACTTAAAAACTTCTAAGATTACCTGCACTAATTAAGAGTGCTGCCAAGTGCATGGATCGGTTACTTTTTGTGTTATTTTAGAACATTTGAAATAACGTTGAAAAATCGAAGATTCGTGTCCGTACTAGAACATTCTAAACTAAGATGAAATACTATAAAAGCGGCGAATTGCGGCTGGTGAGTTAGTTAGTTTTAAATTGGCTGTCTTGAAATAAAGTCTGTTTAAGGCGCAAATAAAAAGTGTTGTAAAAGCGAATTTAGTGCATTAAGGCATAGTGTTTTAAAGTACAGTTGAATTAATCAAGAAAGAGACAGATTGTAAAACAACTAAAACAAAAATAGTGTTTTTATTTTATTTTAACGCGATAAAAACGAACTTAAACGTTTTAAAAAGGTTAAAACGTAACAATATTTTAAAAGTTTACATATTTTTGAAATTAATAATATTTTGTATAAAGACTTGGAATACAAAAAAATTATTTCGTTGCAGTCACAGTAAAAAAATAATTTAAATTAAAATGTGTACAAAATTGCCCTATACCATATATGTATGTATGTACTTACGTAAACGTGTTTGTGCTCATTTACTAATGCGACGTATGTAGATGCGCAGAAATAAAATACTTTTGTATGGTATGTTTCATGAGATACATTTGTATGTATATGTTTATATATTGCATACAATTTGCAAATATAGTACGTATTTTTGCAAAATGAAATACCTATTTCTTCTCGTAGGTTTTCAAATCGGAATTGTATTGTAATGAGAATCGTATTTAAATAGCAGTTGTTGTTTGGTGGTTGTATCTTTATACAATTGTCCCTCGTATAATATGGTTAATTCGTACCGTGTTATACGAACACTGTGTTATATTAACACCTTGTTTTACGACACTATGGAGTGATATAAATCAATGTAATGTGTTATATAGAAACCAGTTCGTAAAGTAGGTATAAAGCTTTTCGAAAGCATAATTTTCGTTACACATGTAAATGTAAATGAGTCATCAAGAAAATTAGAGCTTTCATCGCCAAAATGGAAGGAATTTCAAAAGATTTCGAATCTATTTTTTTTATTACAAATCATCTTGATTTGTATGTGATGTTATCATATACTAGTAATTTTTTAATTCTCAACTTAGATCGCTTTCATAATTACAGGCACATATTTATGTACAATGTAGGCATACAAATTTTGATTTTTGCCAGCCTTTAAATTTTTATAGAGAAATAATTATATATTGAGAAAAATATATTACCGTGTAATATCGATACCATATTGTTACGTTTTTACCCTTTCAAAAAAAGTGTTGTTATGAGTTCGTAGATTGTAGTTAAAATAAAATAAAGTTTGTGTTTGGTTTTTTATTAAAATCCTTTATTCAACACAGTTATGTGCACCATTGCTTGTTTACGACACATCAACTGATTGCTGTTCGCATCGATGTGCTTTTTATATGGCTGAGTAAACAACACATCGAAAGCTCTCGAACCTCTCCTTTATTCAACACAGTTATGTGCACCATTGCTTGTTTACGACACATCAACTGATTGCTGTTCGCATCGATGTGCTTTTTATATGGCTGAGTAAACAACACATCGAAAGCTCTCGAACCTCTCGATATTATAGGTAGATTCCATTTCTTTCTCTTAATTTCTTTTTAGTTCTTTTGTAGCGATGCGTATGTTAACATCTACTTCTTTCAGATCTTAGTATTTGTTGTTGCTTGTTTATTGTCTGTTACTTATTTTCTTTGCTGCTTAATTATTGTTGTTGCCGTGTTATTTTTATTTACTTTGTCTCTGCTAATAGTTGTTGTTGTTGTCGATTTGGTTATTTGTAAACAGCACATATAGTTGTTCCTGTAGCTTTTGTTTATTTATTTTGGCGATGTAATAAACGCTGTGATGCCCAACCTTATGTTCGTAACAATATTAAATAAATACCGTGTTAATGGTTTTTTTTATAGTAATCTTGAGTGTGATATTGCGCTTGACAAACCCTACATAAGAACATATATGGCTAAGGTACATAGAATCCGTCGTACTGTATACGTCGCCTTTTTTAACTAACATAAACGTAAAGACGGAGAATGTTGACTTGGAATGCCAGTACCGAAATCTCGAGTACCGGTAATTGTGGTAATTGTTCTTATTAATTTTAAATTATGCACAAAAACTAAATTGTACAGGAGAGCGTTTTTTCTAAATTTATTTGCTTTGGCTTGTTACCCCAATACCAAATTTTAAATGTGATACATAAAGCGATATATTAAGATAAATTGGAAACTGAAATTATGGGTAAGATTTTATACTCAAATATATACCTAAAGGTTTTTGGGCTCATACGATATTTTAGCCCACAAAGTTTTATTTGTGTTTTTGTGAAGTGAGGTACTTACTTAATTTAAAAACAACTGAAATATCACCTTAAATTAAACACGAGCTATGCGCGGAATCTTCTGACATCGTAATATGGTCCGAAAGTAAAAAAGTAACCTTAATTTTAATGAAAAAGTTTAAAAAGCTTAAAAGGTATGCAAACATGGTTATTACAGCCTCGCTATGGTTTTGACCGACACAATTGTCACAGTAGAGTCTTAGTTTACTAGCTGTTTCTTTACGATCTATAATTAACAATTACTTTTGAAAGGCTACACTTACTTCATTAGAGCCATCCTCACCGTCGCTTTCACCCCATAAACAACCAGTAACTATCTCTTGTACCATTTTCGTAAACTCTACAATTATAATAGACATATTTACGAGAGTAAAACAATGTAATATTTTTTCAGCACGGAGTGTTCAAGACCTTTTGCATATTAAAACTTACACATAAAAAGTTTGGTTTTTTCTTGCCTTTTGCTTGGCTCCCATCTTTGTCCGTAATGTGCGTTATATATTCTTCAGTATTGATGAATTGTTTTTTTTTCTCTGCATCCAAAAATTAAAAAAAAATTACTATTGTATTCCTATTAATATATAACACAAATTTAACATTACAATTCAAGGAGCACAATCTTCTTATACTATCAGCTCTTGGGTACTAAAGAAAAATAATTGAAAATTATTATATGAAGAATGGTCATACCAACGCAAAAACAAAACAAAGTTTTCAGAAAATTATCTTAATATTTTTTATTATGATTGAAGAATCTATGACAATTAAGCGAAAACAAAATATTGCCCAATTGCTCGCCACGGCTTCGGTGGCATACCTGTATCAATCGGTGGATATTTTTAATAACTCTGAGACATAATTGAGATTCAATGTCGTTAGCGTGCCGGAATATCTCATCCTTTAAATCTTGAATTGTTCTTGGGTTATTGACGTACACTTTTTCTTTAAAATATCTCCAGAGAAAAAAGTCCAACGTTGTCAAATCACATGATCGTGGCGGCCAATTAACATCGCCACATCGCTGAAGATGGTTTTCTTTGTAAAGTCACCACTCAATTCTGTCGGTTCAACTAACTATTCGGCGTATTGACGGCGTTCAAGTCAATTAAACCTTGTAAACGTGTAAATTCAAATCTTTATTCAAAATTCGCATCAGTGATGCTCGTGAGATGTTCAATTGTTGAGCAAAACGACAAGACGAGGATGACGGCTTTTCTGCAACACCATCGCGAACAACAGCACTATTTTCCGCAGAACGAACTGTGGGAGCATACCTAGTTGTTTCCACATTTCCTACAAACCCGAATTGCTGAAATGTGCGTACAATTCTCCTGATTATGGACACATTCGGTCGATTATGCTGACCGAAAAAATCACAAAAGGGAACGATTTGAACGCCCATTTTCGTAAAAGGCTTCAACAATCTTAAGGCGCTGCACAATTCTGTACCTCTTCATGGCTGAATTTCTCAAATACAGAAACAAAGAAATGTCAAATTAAGTTGGGTAATAAATTTGACACTAAGGTGTGACTTAGAATTAACAGCGTGCATTATGGTTGGACCACTCTTTACCTATTACTATATATTTAGTTGTTGATTTTTGATATATGTACATTGCTTTGGGTAAGAGTTTTAAGAAGCTCGAAGGAGCTTAAAGAACCTTAATAAAATTTTTAGTATAGAGAAAATTTCTGCAGTAGTATAAAATGCTTAACGGAGAGTCTGAAACCAAGCAGAAGATGATTTCTTATTAACATGATTATTTTATAAATTCTCAGTTAAATAGATTATTTAAGCAATTACAGTTCTATTTAAGTATGTAACAAGTTACTTGTTGTTATCTTTGCAAAAGAGAATTTCCAAATAACGAAAAAGGCATGCTCAAAACAATCGTAAAAACAAAACTTCATATTTTTATTTTATAATATTTTATTTATATGCAGGCATTTCTATGGAACATACGATAATTTCGTTCACAGTAAAAACAACAAAAACTTAATACGATAAAAATTAATTCAGTAATATCTCCATAAGTGTACCGAATATTGATATAATGTTTTAATATGTGGTGGGTAGTGACATTAGAGTACATTTGCATCGAGAAGTCAATTTCTTAAAAAATATAACATACATTCGTGCAAAGGAGTCAATCAATACCACCTTGATCAAAAAGTTCCCGGAATTTAATTAAACGCGTTCCTCGTAATGGTTTTTTAACTCGATTGAACAATATGAAGTCACAGGGAACCAAATCAGGTGAATTCGGTGGCTGTTGAATGGTATTTGTTGCATTTTTCGTCAAAAAGTTTCAAATAATGATGGAATTGTGCGGCGGTGCGTTGTCATGGTACAAAATCCACGAGTTTTCTGCCCACAATTATGATCTCATTCGGCGAATTGCTTCACACAAACGTCTCACAACGCTCAAATAATACTCTTTGTTTACTGTCTGGCCTTCTGGCAAAAATTCATAATGCATTGCACCGTTGTAATCCACGAAAACCGTGAGCATTGTCTTCTGTTTTTACTGAAAACGACGTGGTTTTTTTGGTCTCGGCTCATTTGGAGAACGCCATTCACTTGATTGATCTCTGGATTGCGCGTCGTACTCATAAACCCACGTGTCGTCTTCAGTAATGATCCTTTTGATGAATGTGGGATTCGATTCAGCCTTACAAATCATGTCTTTTGCGACCTCAACACGCTCTCTTTTTTGCATGAAATTGAGGTCTTTTGGCACCAACTTCGCTGCTGCACGGCGCAAACCTAAATCGTTAACCAAAATGTCTTGGACGGATCCATAGGCAATGTTCAAGTCCTCCGCTATCTCTCTGATGATTAATTTACGTTTATTGAACAACATTTCTGTTACTTTATCGTCGGTTTTAGATATCAACGGTCTGCCACTGCGTTCATCATCTTCGATTGACTCACGACCACTTTTGAATCGCTAGTGCCAAAAAAAATTTTTCAGAATGACTAATAATCAGATTGAGAAAGATAAATATGATAGAAAAGCGAATATTTCAAGCCAGAAGATATTTATAGAATAATTTATTTCAAACAATCGTGGATTTTATGCAAAAATATAAAAAAAAATTTCTTATACAGCAACAGCATTTATATACTGATTCACTATCCTGGTATGCGTAAGTGTGTTGATAGTTTAATGCGTTCTTATTAAGCTACTCAAGGATAAAAAGCTTTTATTGGAATAATCTGGCTCAAGTTAAAATAGAATCCTTAACCGAACAATAACATACACAATCAAATGCCAAAAATACCACAACAAACTAAAAGGGAAAGAGTAGAAAAATATTAAAAAAAAAGAAAGAAAGTGAACAATGAGCTTAGGATAACCTAATGACAAGCCCTCGCAATCTAAAAATACTCCTGCCTTCAGATAAAACGTCAAACGCTAAATTCCATTTAATACTTTTAAGCCATATTTAACGAGTCTTCTTCTTTGCCAGCCTTGACTATCGTGGGAAAACCAAAAAACGTCTTGAATATTCGTGTCATCAACATGAAGTTATCAAAGTTAACTAACCAAACCAATTCACAGGATCCACAAGCTGTTAATTCCCGTATATTTGTGGGAAACTAAAAAAAATACTTTTCAATGTTCGAAAACCGATGTTGAACGTTTGTTTCCAATTTATGGCCGTCGTGCAGGGTAGTATTCCTATGCAGAGTATTTGTGTGTGATTACAACTTGAAAATAATGTTGCTTGTGTTACAAGCACTTGGTGGTGGTGTTTTTGTTTAAGATTTAATTAAAGAAATTTTCCACATTTTCGCTTAAGTTTTTTGTATTTTTGTAGCAGCTTCTGTTGTTATACTTTTATCGTTTTATTCATATCGATTTTTATTATGGGAATTACCATGCACAAAGGTTATACATTCGTACAATTTGCAAAAACTTTTGATGCTCACAACGCCTGATGGCTTATATTTTTGTACAAATTTTAATATTAAAATTAAAAAATACAAATAAAGAAATTAAATTACAAAATTCACATATAAATATGTAAGTATGTACATATATAAGTATGTATTTTCATGAAGGATTTTTAAATTATTTATGAGAAAATTAATTTTCAATATGACTTTTCAATGCTTATAAAATTTGGATTTAATTTAAAACAAAAAAGAAATAAATATTCTAGCTGGATATAGTTCCTTGATTCATCTCTTATTCTTAATGGGACTGATCCGTAACTGCTGATAAAACTTTTTATTAAAAAAGAGGTTATAGTTATACTTATTGTGGTAACTGTTTAAAATAGAGGATGACATACAAATTTTTTTTTGCTGTGCACCTTTTCATACTCAGCTCGGTTACAAATTGACGTTAGAGGGCTCTAAATTCAATATATATATATCTGGTAATATAATTTGCATCAGGCAACATTTAGCTTATTTGAAAGGTGACATTTTAAGATGAACTTTGTTGGAAGGCCATATTAAAATCGCATCACTCTGTGAAAAGTTTTCAGCGTTTTAAAATGAGTGAATATTCGAATCATTACCGTCATATTTTGGTTTTCTATTACAGAAAAGCTAGAAAGATATGGTTGCTGCAGACTGAACTTTAGCAGATATAGCGATGGCCTAGATGTGGGCAGTGACATGAGCACGGCTGATGTATCCAACAGATAATTTAACTACCGAAGTAATGATAGACGCGGTCCCAGATTTATAATGGTCCTAGGTTTATAGTGCAATCACCACATACTGTATGCGGTGGCATTTGATGATCCGAAGGGATTAACATAGATTAGGTTAGGTTCCCCTAGAGGTAAGGAGTCTCACTTAAGCCAGAGATTTGGCCCATTTTGATGCCAACCCGGTTATCAAACAGTCTCCACAGAAAGCCACTTTGACTCCAAATAAGTTTCGCAATTTCGGTGACCCTTATTCTGGTGTGTTTAGTCAAAGATGGCAGGCAATAGGTGTTCAAGAACTTCAGTCGTCTGGCAGCAAGGGCCGAACACTAACACATAATGTGAAAAACAGTCTCCTCTTCCTGCTCGGAACTACAACTCCTGCAAAAATCATTCTAGGGAATGCCAAGTCTATCCGCATGCCACCAAATCAAGCAGTGACCCATTGGGACCGCCATTGTGCGATGGATGGCCACGCGACCTAGGGAGAGAAGGCATTTAGTTCTCCTTTCATCAAGGTTGGTCCAGCAGAGTATGGCGATATCGCACGAATAACGAAAACAACTTTTATTGTTTGTGTCTGATTCAAAACTAAAACTTTTTTTTTAAATGTTCAAACTTGAAGCTAAAATTAAAATTAAAGACTCAGTAGTCTGGCAGCTATGTGATTGTGGTTGGACACAAAAACAAAACTATCAGATTGCAATGAAGTAAATACAAAAAATACATACATGTATGTATATTAAAATATAATAAAAAAATATGAATATAAACAGTACTTATGTATACAGTATTAGTTATATGTAACTCCTCTCAACGATATTGAGCGTCGACATACGCCGACCGGAAAATATCCAGCTTAACCGAGGCAATTTGGACACCAATTATATGCTCTCGCTAGAAAATATCGAGCTCAGTACCCATCCTGTCCAATTCGTCAGCAACACGATTCCCGACGATATCTCTATATCCCGGAACCCATATGAGAGTTGCCTTCTAATGAGCCGAGATTTCTATAAGAAACCTATGGCATTCGTGAACTATAATAGACGTCGGGGTGACCTTCGCAAGAGACCTAATCGCAGCACAACTATCCGAAAAGATCATAAGATTCTCAGGGAAAATCCCGCCATTCAGCAAACATTGAACGACCCTCAGTATGGCCATGGTTTCCGCCTGAAATAGACTGCAATTGTCAGACAACCTATAAGACAGTCTAGTGTCTGAATTCTTCATGAATATACCACATCTACTCTGTCCTGCACCCTAGAGCCCTCGGTATTGACCTCAATGGCATTCTGAGGAAACTCCTGTCCGTCAGACCAGAATTCCCTCGTCGGTATAACAAAGTAAAATCTCCTATCGAGAAAGTTATGAGTGACCATGTAATCGATCCGAAGATGTCTGTGGTCCCCAATAATCGCAGCGTATCCAAAATCTAGGTCAGAAGTTAACTGCTTCTATCCTATCCGCCACCAGCTTAGCCCTCTGCTTCAGAAGAAGATCGGCGGGGGCAATTAAGTATAGCAAATAAGGCTTTATTAGGAGTGGGGCGAAGTCCACTCTTGATCAGGACGGCTGCTTGCTGCGCACTCTGTCTATCACCTTATAGTGACATTGACACTTCACCAAATATGAGCACCGTAAAGTAAAGTGGGTTCTACTACGGCCTTATAAAGTCAGTCGACGATGGCAGGTTTGAGTCCCCATATCTTGCCTACGGCCCTCTTACAGGTGTACAGCGCCATTGTTCCCTTTCTCACCCTATCCATTATTTTCTCCCTCTAGGTGAGCTTGGGGTCAAGAATAACCTCTAGATATTTCACCTTTGTGGACAGGGAGAGTTGAATGCTACCATCTGGGCATACTATCTATTGGTATCTAATATTTTCTGGTAAAGAGCATCAACTTCGTTTTATGGAAGTTGACGCTTAAACCGCAAGACAAGCACCATTCCATAGCAAGTTTGAGGGCCTGATTACACCCCGATGAGAGAGTATACGGATCGATACCCGACACTAAAATGGTCAGGTCATCCGCATAATCAAAGACCCTAAAACCACACCGCTGTACGTTCTCCAACAACTTCTCTACAGCGATGTACCACAGCAAAGGCGCAAGGACCTCCCCCCTTGTGGAGTTCCTCCACCACTGCCCTTACCAAGTTAATCTCATTACGCGCTCTAGAGCCATTTCATTCATAATCGCTAATGAATGGACATTGTTGAAAGCCCCTCCACGTCGATAAATGCCACCAGTGAGTAAGGTTTGTTCGCCAAAGCCTTCTCAAAACAGCTGACCAATGGACTTAGTGCAGTCTCAGTGGACCGACCCCTCGCGTAGGCATGTTGAGCACTACTGGGAAGCATAAGAAAGTAGTTGGACCATATTTCGTCGTCCAAAATTCCTTCCAAAGTCTAAAAGATGAATGATGTCAGGCTTATTGGCCTGAGATCCTGTGTGGTGTAAATTGAGGGTTTTCCCGCTTTGGGGATAACAACAGCCTTCGCCTCATTCCACCTGACTGGAATATAACAGTACTGAAGACAGGTGTAATAAATTCTCTGCAGCCAAGGAATTACAATATCAGATGTCTACTGGAGGTCAGCAGATATGATGCCATAAGAATCAGGTGATTTATTTTAAAAGAGTCGATGGGCTCATTGAAGATTACTATCGCTCAATTTAAGAGTAACTTGCTGAGTAACTGCATACAAGTCTACTATCCTCAATGGATTTATCGATCCCATCACTAAGGGATCTCCATTAGCTTCTCTTCGCCTTCCGTGTCATCCTCTTAAACTGTTGTAGTTTAAGCTTATAAAGAGTCCAGTCGTTCGTAAACTTGGCCTCGCTAAGTACGCTTCTGTACTCACCCCTCAAGGCCGCTATCTCAGGACTCCACCGCTGAGGCCTAGCCTTGCCTCATGGGCCTTGCCCCTGGTGGCCCCATTGGTGGCTGCTCTGTAGGTGTTCGTCAGTTTATCCACTGTCCTGTCCAGACTGGCTATGTTATGGGTTGTGTTGGGTTATCTAACCTAGCGAAGAAAACTGACCTAAAGACCCCTAGTCTGTGAACCGCCTATTCCCGTAAGGTCCGCTTGCCCCCCCACGGACCCCTCAAGGGAATACGTTATGTGTGCATGGTCAGACAAGGAACAGTCCCAAGAGACCTTGCAGTTAACAACATGATTCCTTCGTACAAAATTATAGAACGTGGGTTGATTACCAATGTTCAAAATAGACAAGTCCTATTGGATAAGAATTTCAAAAATTGACTCACCTCTTTCATTACTCTTGGAACTGCCCCAGTTCAAGTGATGGTCATTCGTATCGGCACCAATTAGAACTGGCATTCTTTTTAGCTTCGCCTCCGCCATTAACCGCCTTAAGAAATCATCAGGCGGAGACGAGTTCTCATAGAGCATGTAGCAAGAAATTATACTATAAGGTTGTCAATTATGCCGCTGCTATATCGTCATTGCTAAAATTATTAAGAAGGAAATGATTAATGTCATGCTTTATTAAGACACAGACTCTCTTCTCCCGTGCCGGGAGGAAAAATCAGCCTGTAGCCGCTAGTGTAGAGTCCAAGACCTTACCGTGGTTAGCCCTTGGTTCCTGGACCAGAACAATATCTTCTCTCACATTACAGAGACGGAGAAGCAGCATTTAAATGATGAAGCTTAACCTGTAATATTGTCACCATTATCGGCAGCAGCTAAGGTAATATCCGACATTGGACTTTCCCCACAACGACGACAACTCCAAGTCGAGGATTAAATAGCATTCGCTTGTAGAATCCCCTTCCACACGCTCATCCGTGGACGTCCGGATAGGATCCACCTCTATGGGAAGCTTCTCTGCTACAACCCCCTCACGGGTAGGCTTAGCTTTGGTGCTCCTATCGGCCTTATATATCTTGAGGTATATTTTGCCAAATCCGTAAAAAATGCAAACCCTTTCGATCCTACAGAAGAGGAAGCGACTCTTCATTTAAAATGATGGGTGACTTCCTTAACCTATTAGAGGGTTCTCCAACCTTAGCCACGCGCAAGTCACAACCGGCAGATCATTGGACATCCTGATGAGTTCAAAGATCTCCTCAGGATCTGTGATGTCTGCAGGTAGCATGACACAAGACCTAGGTCTGATCTATGGGAACAACGCAAAGTTGAGTTCTAGGCCAAATTTCTCTAAGGTCCTCAAGCTTGTAAAAATCCGCTGAGCGTTGATCCTCACAGGCCACCAGCTTGACATGACTGTGCTAACACCCTGCGTCATGAACACGCGGGGAGGGACCAGGGTTAGTCAGAAAGACTTTAAACGATCGAAGCAACGCCGATTCGACCACCTTCCAATTAGCTGGAGTGATGGTTCTTCCTTCCGCATGGGTCGAAGACGGCTGAAATATTTTATAAGTTGTGTATAAATTTGTGATCGTTTTTGATCTGTCTCTGGATGCCAAGTTTCATTGGTAAGCTCACGTAAAAAAGGGATAAACTAGTTTGAGAGCTATGAAAAATGGATTCCCTAAATGATAGAAAAACAAACTTCTTTTTACTTAACAAGTAATTGCTTAACAAACAAATTTTGAAACCAGTGTAGAGTTATGAAATCCAAATATCCATGGAATTTAAAAATCTCTGATATTCGTACAGGCCTTGGAGGTGAAGAGCTACTCTAACATTTCAATACCAATTTTGTAGACCGATTTATCTTTCGCCTCAAAATAGGCCTTAGTTTTAGCAGTACTCTCTTCATTCGTGCGAAATTTCTTACCTTTACGATGTCTTTTCTTATCTTTACGATGTCAGCTAACTCACGCAACTTCACTTTTCGATAATTTAAAAGGATTTTGTGGATTTTTTTGGTGTTTTCTGGTGTTACCGCCTCATTTAAACGTCCACTGCCATCTGCAACATCGGTGTCTCTACGACCACGTTTGAAGTCAGCAAACTAACGTTTTACTGTTGTTTCTGATGGACCGGCTTTTCAAGGCATTGCTTGGCTTGAAGGGTATTTTTTCCCATCAAGAAAGTGTGTAGAAGTAGAGTACGAAATCGTTTTTGATTCATTCATTCACGTTGGAGCAGCCTGAACAAATTTTTGGAGAAAAGTTCATTTAAAAAAATGAGAATTAGCAAAAAAAATTTATGGGGATTAAAAACTTATGCTTTTCTTAGTTGAGCTGCGTTTATTATTTTTTTTTTTTTTTAATTATTTCGTGTTAGACAAAAAGCGCGCCCTAAAGTTACAAACTTCAAATTCAAAATTTAGTTTTTATTCCACCAACTTTCAATGGTTACAAAATATGAATGCCGTCAATTTAATAATATGTTTTTTCAAAGTTTAGCCATATATACATGTCGTTATACTTACGCTAATTTAAACTGCATGAACTCAAATAATACAACGGCTGTAGAAAAAATTGACTGTAGAAAATTGAAATTTTTCTTATCAAAAAAATCAAATTTTGCTTTTTTGCATCTTTTACCGGCAAGGGTTCGCAAGCGTATTTTTATATGGGATATTTAGTCTAAGGTGTTTAGTTTCCAGATATAATAATTTCGTTCTGCTCAACGGTGCCCACTAGAACACTTTTTTTGAAATTTAAAACCTGCTTTATTAAAATTTTTGTTTTGTTTTATGCAAGTAAATAACACGGTGCGACAAATAAGTATAGATATGGGGTGTGATACTATTTTTCTGATAGGCGCTATCGAGTACAATAAGAATCTGTGTTTTAAATTTTTGAAACACATCCCCATAACCCCAGAAAATGTGTAGGATTATTAATTTAGAAGATATCTTTATCTTTCTTTTAGTAAAACTAATTGTTTTATTGTGCCTAAGGAAGTAAAATGTCTGTTTCTTCCATCTTCTGATAAAATAGATTTCAATGTAAGCAGTGACGAAGATACTAATGAAACACGAAGTGATAGCGAATAAATACATTATAATGTATCCCTATATTGATAAATGTGTGTTGTAACCTTCGATATATTTATGATTATATGCATGATTTTTTCAAAACAAAATAATTTTTTTTATTTTATATTTTTCAATAGAAAAGAAAGTTTTTTTGATTGATTCATAACACTAAGGCCATGACCTTTCCCCAGATTGATTGATTCAAAAAATGCCGCAATTCTGCCCCACCGTGCATTGTATGTATGTATGTGGTAATTTTATACTTGATGTGCTTATATAGCCATGTAAAAAATAATAGGGATACATATCAAAATAGTTAATAATCCAACTCTGTTTTTATATTCAAACATTTATCAAAAAGATCTTATAAATTGTGTGCTTGAATTTCTACGACGTAAAGCACCGTTATTTAACAAACAAGTTTTGTACCGTTTGTCAGTTGTAATATATTTTTCTCTTAAGCCTTTACGTAAATATGCAATGTATCCCTATTATTTTCACATGGCTATATATGTATGAATGTTGTATTGAATGCTTTTTTTTTTGTTTGGGTAGTATAGTTGAATGTGTTGTATCCACAGCAGTTGTTGTTTTCTTGTCATGTATGTATTTTAACTGTTTGCAGCCACATCTGCTGCGTTATTGGTAGCTGGGTATTATGCAGCTCAACTTTTTATTGTAGTTCATCATGAATCGTCTGATTGTAAACAATAGTTTTATCTGGAGCAAAATAACAACAATACAGCAAAATAACAGAAAAAGTAGAAAATATTTTGAAATTAAAATTAAATAATTAATAAAATTGTAATAATTTATTAAAATAAAAGGAATAAAAATATTTGTGAATTTTCGTAAATAATATCATCATTGTTATAATCATCAACATAAAATATTATCATCATTAACAAATCAACAATATACAAAATAATTGAACACATTTATTTTAAACGAAATGTAATATTGTATAAGTACATACATATACATAAGTATATATACATGGTTGTAATATTCTATTATTATTATTGTCTGGCTTATGTTTCATATATATGTATATTAGGTAGGTACTTAGAGGTACTTATCATCAAAATGTTCAGTTTAATAAAGAAAGGCCACTCTAATACATTATAAAACTAATTAATTAAAAAAATAAAATAATTAAAAAATATATTTTTTAATCTTTTCTTTTTGCATAAAAAGAAACTATGTACCTATGTATGTATGCACATATGTACGTTGTATATTACTCAAGCTATTTTTAAAAAGTATATCATTCACCAAGTCTATAAAAATACTTCAATAACATAGGTATAATAATTTTGTACAAAGACAAGAAAATATATATATTTTAAATTAAAAAAAAGAAATAAGTAATGAAGTAGAAATCCCTGCGTAGAATAATAATAAGAAACTTGTCAAAAACCTCTAAAATCTTGAGCCAGGTTCTAGTACCTTTTGCATTTAAAATTAATCGTTGAATATTAAACTATTTTAAGTTTTTCAACGGATTTAAGAAAGAGCAGATAATGCGACCTTTCCAATGGTATACATGTGTATGTTTATATGTATTACTAAATTTCTTAACAGTTGGAAGAAGAATACTATATTTCATCCAAATCTAAGACAACAGAGCGGCATTATGTTTCAAACTCAAATTTTGGTGATTTACGTTAGTCAAGACGACAATCTGTAGGGTTTCCTTTAGTTTTTGAAAATTAAAAAACACGAAACATTTGCAAAATTGAATGAAATATTTATTTGGGGATATAAACGAATGCATGCAATTAAGGTGATCCATCTGTAAGCTCCGATTTTGGCATACTTTTTTCAGCGCTTCGGTAGTTATCTCAACAATGGTAGCTGTATTGTTGTCATCCAGGGCTGAATTCTCAATGTGCACGTGAAACTTCACGTATTCCCACAAAAAGTATTCTAACGGAATCAAGTCACATGATCTTGGCGGCCAATGGACTGCACCAAGACGTGAGATTAATTGCTCACCAAATACGCCTCTCAATAGGTTCGTGGCTTCTCGTACAGTGTGACATGTAGCACCGTATTGTTAAAACCACATATCAATCAAGTCTAATTCTCCCATTTAAAGCAAAAAAACCGGTCATCATACCTTGCTTCATTTACTGTAATGTTTCGACTTTCATCGTTCTTGGAGAAATACAATATAATAATGCCGCTGGCCCTCAAACCGCACCAAACATTGCCTATTTTAGGGTGCATTGGTAACTCTTGAACTGCTTCTGGCAGTCTTTCACACCAAATTCGGTATTTATGTCTGTTGTCATACCCATTGGGCGAAGAATAATAAGCTTCGCCGTTAAAAATAATTTTAGGAGAGAAACACATTTCTCACATAGAACGAATTTTGGTAATTGAATTCAATGATTTGCATGCATTGTTCATTTGTTAGTATGTTACCCGTTAGCAGTGGAACTTGGTAAACAGGAGTTTTAGTGAATCATCTTGCAAAAGAAATGACCGGAGTTTGCTTTTTAATGAAATTTAAAAATGTATAAAAATGTTGGTAACAATTTCGAAAAACAACGTTATTGCTTGAGAAATAAACGCCAATTTTTCAAGGTTACTTAAATAAAATTATATATATGTATTAAGGTATGAAAAACCGGTTTTTTCTACTTGTAACTGAAGATTTCCTATCAGAAAAATAGTATCACTTTGAGGTATTTATTTTTCTATCGTTTAATGTTATGGGAATAGTGCTCCTTTTTTATTTAAGATCAAATAACTACAATAAGAACAGCGGTGGTTATGTCTATTAAAATAAAGTTGAATAATATTAACAAGTATTCTTACCTCTCTCTATATGTGTATATGTTAAGCACAAACTAACTTTAAATAAGTAATTGACAGTATTTTGACTTTACTCACTAACTGTCTTTCAACAGGTGTGAAAGTGCTTGTTTTCTTAGATAGAATGTGTTGGGTGAAGCCTTCTTCAAAAGGTAGATAATTACCTTAAGTTAAACAATTCTTAATCGGATAGATTAAGATAGATAATAATAATAAGATAAAAAATATATTATTTTGTATTCAATGAGGCCCAATGTTAATTTTAACCCCCGTTGAACTTTTTTTAAGAAATCAAACTGATATCTGAATTTTGTTTCAAAATCTAAAAATTTTTACATATAACTAAAAAAATATAAAAAAATTTTAATTTTTCAGGCAGTTAAGACATGCATTGTTAAATATTAAAGCTTGAGAATTTAAATTTCATTTGCTATGAGGTTTTCGACAGAAAATACTCACATTTCGTAAACGCAACGCTGGGCCTTTACGATCACATACATATGCACAATTTTTTTAATTTTTAATTATATTTGTATGAAAATTTATATGTTCACAAAAATGGATTAAAACGATTTTATGCTATTTATAAGTAAAGAACGTACACCTCCCGATTCGTTTTCATCTAAATTTGATTTAAATCTTAATTATTTCGATATACAGGGTACTCGCGATAACGTGAACTAATTAAAGCCGTACGTGTTGGCGTTTAACATATTATTGACGTTTATGAATGTAGAAATTTTAAATAAGAAACGTATTAATAGATTAGTTTAAAACGTTTTTGTTGTTCATAAATTAAAACTAAACCAAAACAAATCCAAAGACACAAAAGAGGGCTTCCAACGAGAACAAAAAATCAACTGAACAGAGAAAGGCAATGCATAGGTACCTTCATTTCTACATATATAATTATAAAGGGGATCTCCTAATTCGGAACTAATTTCGTAAAACAAATCTATGTACGCACATATGTATGTGTTTTAACTGTTAGGCTGACTTACTAAACGCATTTTGCTTTATAGTAATACATTGCAACGTGTTCGTAAACACAACCCTAAAATTTTGACAACGTATTGTGTTCCTATTTGCAATTCTGTAGTGCTATTTAGTAACTTTTAACGATACGACAATCGCAAAAGAAGTTGTTATTTTTTATAGATTGCTGTAACGATTATGTGATTTACTACGTACACTTTAGCGATAGTCGACAACTCTCTTTTTCGACTGCCACCTCTGCCAAAATGCGTAAAACATAAGGAGGAATTGAAAAACAAACAATTTAAATTTGAGGTATAGAAACATGTTTTAGCAATTGTGGACAAGATATGTTGAATAAAATGTTTATTTATTAATTTTATTTATGTCTTCAATTTCTTTTATTCATTACGGCTACCAATGCTTCAAAAAAAAGTTGCGCCATAGCCGAAGAACAAAATCAACTACGATTTGTCAATTAAATACTCAACACCAAAATTTTTTTTGTTATCTTACGACAATAGCTGACATTACCTATATCGATAGCTGAGATTGCCTATAGCAAATCGACAATTCTGTCGTTTACTGTTAAAAACAATATGATTATCGTAAAAAAGTTACTGAACCACTTTAATGTTTTAGTTAATAACTTTTTGTAATTTAGATACCTTTCAATCAAAATTTCAATACCAAGTATTAAGGTTCAATAAGATATGCCATAACCATAAAAAACAGCTGTTCGAACGCCATTACAATGACCGTAACCAATCACTGTGATCGTAATCAATCGAATTTTTTCTGTCATAACCACTAACTGCTAAGTGCTAAATTAATGTATTTTTGGACCTTTTTTTAGTCTACAACAAACAAAACTATCAACCACAGCTGTTTATGATTATGGCACCGACATACATTGTAACGGCTATGCGATAAGGTAACTCAAGTCTCATTGAATCTTTAAGTCGCACTTCATCCATTGAAAAATTTGCACAGCACGAATGAACATATGGTTCTCAATATGTAAAACAAAGTCATTTTTTAGAGCAAATTTTTTAAGGCTAGGCTTGCGTCGTTTGAATCTTCCAAAACGGTTTTTTTGGAAAATGTTTTTCCCTAGAAGTTTTTAGGGCTTTTAAATTCATTAAATTATAATTTAAACAAATATCGGGCACTTGGAAATATTAAGTAAGTATATGACTATTGAACTAAATACTTATTATTAGGGTAGTATATATTGTTACGTTTTAACCATTTTAAACACGTTTGAGTTCGTTTAAATTGCGTTAAAATAAAAACCGCTTTATTTTGCTGTTTTATAGTTTATATTTATTCCACTATAACTTTTATACTGTATATTTGTTTATACAACACTTTTATTTCCGCTTTAACACAACTTTATTTATTGACATGCCATTCCAGCGGGCCGAATGGCATACCGGACCTGATCCTAAGGAAGACGGACGCCACCACATGGAGGTTGTTGGCGTTGGTGCTTAACCACTGTTTCAACATTGGTTACTTCCCGAAAGCATGGAAGGGTGCGATCATTGTGCCTATACCCAAGCCGGGGTCTGACCCTGGGGGAGCTGGTAGCTACAGACCCATATCTCTGATCTCTAGCCTGGGTAAGCTTATGGAGTGGTTTATTTTGGAGCGTATGGGAAGATTCATGGACGATAACCAGATATTGCTGGATTGCCAATTTGGATTTAAGAGGGGCCACTCTACGTCCCATGCACTGATGGCACTTGCGGACTATGTAGCAAGGGGACTGAATAGGAGATATCCGACGAATGCTGTGAGCCTGGACTTCGCAAAGGCTTTTGACAATGTTTGGCAGGAGGGTATAGTTCATAAGATGATGTCGTTTGGTTTCGACAGGCATCTCTGCGGAATTGTTGCGGAATCCCTGAGGGATCGCTCTCGATACACTTTTTGATGAAAGAAATGTTGTTGCTGGAGTGCCGCAGGGGTCACTACTGGGACCTGTCCTATTCAACATATTCATGTCGGATATACCTCGGCCACCTGACGGAGATTTACTCCTTCTGTATGCAGACGATGTGCTGGTTGCGGCATCTGGACCCAGAGCGGCAAGGGTGAATGAGAGACTCAGCGGATACCTGGGTAGACTGCACGGATACTTCTGCAAATGGGGTCTCTGACTGAATATGGAAAAGACGGAATGCGTAATATTTAAGGGACGGCGTGGACGACTGTATCCCAACGCAAGGAAGTTCGTACCGGTGCTGAGGGTAGGCGGTGAAGTTGTAAGAGTCTCCGACAGGATTAAGTATCTCGGGGTGATTTTCCGCGAAAGCTTTGAGTTTTATCGACATGTGGATTCCGTTTTGGGTAGGATGAAGGGGATATACCACTCCTACTGTAGGTTACTGCGCCGAAGGGAAGGTTTGCGTAGGGAGGTAAAGCTGCTTATATACAGGCAGATCATCAGACCTCTGATGTCTTATGCCTTCCCTGTCTGGTTTGGGATTTCGTCCCATCAGATGGAGAGGCTTAGGGTCTGGGAGAAGCGTATTTTATCGGCTCGCCAGTTCGCCGATGGTTCGTTCCGGAGACCGTCTTGTCGGGTCATTTATGACCATGCGGGTTTCGAGAGGATCGATGTTTTTCTTATGAGGACTGCGCTGAGATTTTTGGAACGATCGTCTGCCCTGGGGAATGGGATGGTGACTGGCTGCTTCGAGGGGAGGAGTGATATGGAGACCCTAAGTGTGCACAGATATCTATTGCCTGTGGATCTCCTAACGTTGAGGGACGAGGGGCTGCTCTATGGCGACGAGGGCCTGCTATTTTATCACAGGAGGGTTAATACGCTGGATTTGGACAGCCTGGTGTATAACACTCCACAGTGAGGTGGATGTCTGTGCCCTGTTGTTGTTAATTAGTTGTAAGTAGTGTTTTAAGTTAGTTTTAAGCATATGAGTGTTTCCGTTTTTCCATTTTTTGCGGAATATAGTATAAGAGTTGATTTGTTTTAGTGATGGATTGCGGCTATTCTGCATTGTTTTAAGTTTTAGTTGATAAGTCTATGATAAGTATCATTTACGCATAGAATAAGTATATACATGATTAATTAGTTTAAGATAAACTATGTAAAGAACGAAATATTTGGATGAATAAAGATAAAGAAAATAAAAAAATATTATATGTATACATATATATTATTATATTATACTATTTATTATTATTTTTTACTTGTTTGCTTTAGAAGATTAATGGTTTAATAATGGTTTACGTAATAATGTTAAAACTAGTAAATTTAACATCTCCATCCTGTGTTTATAACATGAATTGCTTTCTACAAACCAAAAAGAGTAAACTGAGTTTTTTGTACAGTTAACACATTCTTCAACAATAATTTTTTTAATGTTTTTTATTGCTTTGTTTGTTAGAAATATCTTTTCAAAGACTTTAATATGAATTTTACAGAGTTCAAAAACTAAATCGGAAGGAGCACACAAACTTCCAAAGTCTGATTCGTTTTCATAGTTTTGTGTATGTACAAACATTTCTGAAGGATATGTCAAAATTTGCTCTGGTTTAATTATATCCATACGACACTTAAAACAAGATATCCGATGCGCTATGTATCCAACAAAATATCTACTTGATGTTAATTCTATTGGCACATTGTCGAAGGTGAAACAATCGGCATCTTCGTTAAAATATTCTTCATTTTTAGCATATATGTCTTCGATATCTATTTTAGGGATGTGAGTATTTTCTGATGTACCGGCAGAATTTTAGTATATTCTAAAATAGAGTGAAAATCAACAAGTAAAAACATAGCGTCGTCATCTGAACAATTTGATGAGGTACTAAATTGAGTTATTTTTAAACATAGTAATTTAGCCACAGCGATATTAAATTCATGTACGGAAGGATTTTTACAATGACCACCTTTGGCACGTATATATGAAAACAAGTTTTCTAAAGAATCTTGGTTAAAATGGCTTTTTAATATGCCAAGTAGGCTTGAATTTTCTAGAAACAATTCTTCTGATGATAAAAGTATAGCTTTCGTGGTTTGAAGTAGACCGCTGATTGAAAATATTTTGTTTCCTACATATTCAACCTGTTTCAAGTAGGTAATCAGGTCTTGAAGCTGTTGCTAAGATGAACTGTTTAAATTTAAGCCACGCTTTAGAGGGTTGGGGTCGTTAAAACACATACTGTTTAAACAGTCAAAGTACTTATCAAGTTTCTTTATAAATTCGCAAGTTGATGTTGCTATTGCTGATGAATTTCGTTTAAACTGACCATTTTCATTAATACATTGAATTGCAGCAGCAACTGAATTGTTAAGAGTTTGTACAGCTATACTAACACGCATCTTCTGAAAATTATTTGGATTTACATAAACTATTGTTAATTTCGTCATTTTGGTAGCTTTCCCGTACTCCGGCTCGAAAATTTCTCTTACAACATCAAATCGCGCTATTTCATGTGGGGTTTTAAAATCGCCTTTGATAAACGCATTTCTTATCGATTTAAAAATATGAGGTATATCGTACGTTAAAAAAACTTTCCTTTCTTTATGAAAAAAATACGGTTTATCGCCAGTTCCGCCCAACATCTCATAACATTTCCTGTTATTAGGACCCTGATCACACGTAAGTCCACGTACATTAAGCCGCATTTCTTTTAACATATCTAAATTTAAAAGCTCAAGTTTTTTAGTATATCTGCTTTAATAGAACTTGAAGTTACAAAATAATTTAAAACAAATTTCCAATTTTTTACAACCCCTCTTATCATAAAAACGCATAAATGGCAACCCATTTAATGCAAGCGCTCGTATCCTACATCCACAACTCCATCTATAACATCTGCATAACTATTACGTGTTAAATTTCTTCGTATTGAAACTTCGTCAAATATTAAAATGCACTTTTTTCAATAAGTTTCATCTTTTGCACAGTAGTTGAAAATGCGTTATATATACAAATATTGTTACCTGGCTGCAAGTTTTTAATATAGCTCCATCTACTTAGAGAGGAAAGGCTTGGAAGGTTTAATTTTAGTATATTTCTTAAAAACAAATATGTGGAAGTGGATCTGTAATATATACTTTCAACAAAACTCATCTCATTTTCTTCCCAACAAGCGTTTGTACTTCTATTTTGTTTTATGAGCATTTTGCAGGAAGTTTTTTCGTTTGGATTAATATTTAATTTGTCAAGTACTGCTTTAACAGATTTTGTGTTTATTATTTTGTCTTTTAATGTTTATATTTTTCTTTTTAAACTTTGGTTTTTGCATTCAGAATGCGTTTATCCTCTGTAACAGCTTTAAGTTTCTTAAACATACTGAAATATTTTTTTCTATAAAATTTTTCATTTTTACAACTTTTTAGACATAATGTGCATAATGGTGGTGTTTTCGATCGCTTACGCTTACGTGGCGAAATTTTAAGCAGACATAAGTTATCATCTGGACAGTTCAAACGGTTTTCTTCTATTTCTGTGGCTTTGTTAGTTTGGGTTAAATTTAAATTTTGCACAGCATCACGTTTTAAACTTTTTTTTCCAATACAATCCGTGGAAAACTATTTTTCGCATAAATACAACGTCGATGATCTTTCTACAAAATTTTCATCAAATTTGCACTTTTCTAACCATTGTTTAAGCAATGCTGTGTTAGAATATGGAAAGCGAAATATTCTTAAACCTGGAACACTTCTTTTGGATTTGCCACAATGCGGTAAACAACACTTAGTACCTGATATAGACGATAGTTTCTTTTTAATTTCGCTTTTAGGTTCAACTACTTCTGGTCTTATTGTATTCATTTTCAATTTATTTATTCCTAATTAATCGCAGTACTTTAATTTTAAAATTTTCACTTTTATACTTTACGATATTTTTATACACTTTTTGCAGCCAATATAACTGAGATAAAAAATACAAATAATTTTGTAGAGTTTAAAATTTAGGATTCAAATGTTAAAAAGTAAAATAACAATAAATTAAAATCTGTATGTCGCTACCTGAAATATAAAACCACGCAACCAATTTCATTTATACATATATAATTGTTTTGGCTTAAATTGAGCGTACTGAAAAGACGAAATTCATAAAAATTTTAAATTATCTATAAAAAGTCCACGAAACAAAAAATATTGACGTGAAAACAAATTTTTTTCTCAAGAAATTGAACTTGAGGAAAAAACATTTTTTTTTAAATTCCACTTTTCGGTGTATTCAATAAGTTCCATTGTTTTTTACCTGAAACCTTTTATTAATAACAAGAAAATAAAAAAAAAAAATATCATTTTATTATACCTCCGCTTGAGGAACGTATAATTGTCAAAAAATTGCTTTTGAATTCGGTGCGAATCGATATAATTGCCTCCTTACAACAATAAAATATGTTCTTACCCTACATTTACACAATCGGTCATATTGAGCATATCTTGAATATTTACACATAGATTGTAGGCAAACAATATTTCTTATAGTTTTTTCTTTCCAATTTTTTGTTAAGCAATGCACGTTGTTAATACACACTCGCATTAACACACATGTACATGCACTACTAAGAGATAAGTTCTCTGAAAATAAGAGATGAGAGTAATAAGCTCTCTGCCAGCAGTTAATTCTCTGAGATCAAAAAAGTGGCAGTAGTGCGTATGCCATGTCTTAAATTTGCCGATGGCAAAACAATGTATCGCAGTAGAACATCTTTATATATTTATAGTCTTTGCTACATACTTCACGAGTTTACTCCTTATAAACTCTCTTCACACCAATAACACATTCGCTGAGTTAACTTTACTTAAACTGCACTCGCTAAGTTTACGACACATAAACTGATTGTTGTTCGCATCGATGTGCTTTTTATATGGCTGAGTAAACAACATATCGAAAGCTCTCGAACATCTCGATATTTCAGGTAGATTCCATTTCTTTCTTTTAATATCTTTTTAGCTCTTTTGTAGCCATGCGTATGTGAACATCTACCTCTTTCAGTTCTTAGTATTTGTTGTTGCTTGTTTATTGTCTGTTACTTGTTTTCTTTGCTGCTTAATTATTGTTGTTGCCGTGTTATTTTTATTTACTTTATCTCGGCTAATGGTTGTTGTTGTAGATTTGGTTATTTGTAAACAGCTCGTATAGTTGTCCTTGCAGCTTTTGTTTATTTATTTTAGCGATGTAATAAGCGCTGTGATGCCCAACCTTAGTTTCGTAACAATACATTATATTCTATATTTACAATACAATTATTAAATGTGAGTATATTATTATTATTTATTTCTATGGTTTGTTTATTATTACAATTATGATAAATTTAAGTATTCTTCGCATTGACAATCAAAATTGTATCATCGGTAAGTGATTCTATTCTAGTTTTATTGTTTTGAATCTAGTAGCAATTATTATAAAAAATTCAGTTTTTACTCTTCTTCAGATCTGTGCACAATGTGTTTTGTTCGTATTCATAGTTAATGTCAGCAATTTCTACTACCAGTTCTTTGTTTTGGTTTATTTTGAGTTGGTCTTTATTTGGTAATGGTACAATTAATTTAACCATGGTGCGAATATAACTATCTGGGATCTTTATCGCTAAGATTAAGTATTAGCACTCCCATTTTAATGAGTTTCAATTTATAAAAACCGATTTTATTGGTTAATATTTCTTCGGCTGTCAATATTAAAGCGTGGAATAAGTTGTATATTGCTTATGCTATATTATCCTGAATCTGCTCAATCTTTTCTTCCAAAATTTTTAATTTTATAATAAGACTATGAAAATGTAACCTATCGGATGCCTGGTGGTATGATTTTTGTATACCGTTAATTGAAGTTTCTATCTTTTGTCTATCTTCTTCTATGATACTTTTGAGGAATAAGATATTCTTATTGAAATGCTCGTTAATAATTATTTGCTTATTTGTGGCATCAATGATGTTTTGACTATTACCATTAGTCACTTCTAGGTGTTTAAGTATATTTTCTCGGACCTCGTCGTAACAAATAACCATTTTTATGCAGATCCTATTACATTCATGAACCCAAGTTTTTTCCGATTCTGTCTTGGAATTATTGACTTTAGCTTTGACCTCGCATTTTGAATTTCATTCTTTATCATATTTTTATATCCTTCTCCCAGCAATTCAGTGTCTTTTTCCAAGTCTAACAGTATGTTTAAAATACCTTGTGGTTTTATAAGAGGCAGAATAATTCTTGTTATATAAATGATTTCCGTCTCAGATTACCTATCCATTAGCATATCCATTGTCATTAGTTAGTGGGTGGATTGTTAGGGTTGATCCCATAGAGATATTATCATGAGGGTCTAAAAATTTTAGAGATATTTTAATATTGCTTATATATATTCCATCTAACTCTTTCGTTAGAAATTTAGGTTCTTCCTAATGTCTACCACTCTTATAATTCTTAATAAGCCGCTGTTGTCTATTCTCAGAATACTTTTCTCTATTTCTGTTTTCTTTCGCAATTTTCTTTTCTTTATTCATTATCAACCTGCTGTAAATAACGTCTTGATATACCTTATTATTCTCCACGGCAAATGGAGTACACGTTGAATAATTACGTTCATGCTTGTTCAACATTCTAGATGCATAAGCAACTGGGTGGCCCTTCTGAGTAAGGACTGCCCCAAGATTGAGATTACTTGCATCTGTTATTTGAGTTTTTTTGTGAAGTTTGGATATCTTTAGATAGTGGTTTTTGTTATTAAGTCTTTTAATTTCTCAATTTGGATCATTTTTATTGACCCTTTCATTTCAAATATTGTATCATTGGCGATGCTATTTTAACATAATCTTTAATAAACTTTCTATAAAATCCCGTCATAACCAGAAAAGATCTCTGCTTTTGGGAGACCGGTAAATTTAGATTCCTGATTACATCAATTTTTCTATTATCCTGTTTGACACATATCTTGTCTCTCTTAAGGCGGAGATAATTAATCTTTAAAGGAGCGCTTCGTAAGCTAAACGGCATTCTGACAAACTCACAATGTCCGAATTGCGTCCATAAAGCCGTTTTAGCCCTATCTCCTTCATTTACCTTTATCTGATAAAACCCCTTTGCAGGACCTAGGGTAGTAAACTATTGCGACCTTCTTAACTTGTACAGAATGCTGTTCAAGTAAGGAATTATAAATTTGTCGTCAATGGTATTGTCATTCAAAAGTCTGTAGTCTACGATCAGACGCCATTTCATTTTGCCCGAGTTATCGATATTTATCGGAACTATCCAAAGGGGGCTGTTATAAGGTGAATTACTGTTTGTTATATTTTGTTCTAACATCTCATTAATTTGCCGTTCTACCTCCTTTTCATGGATTTGAGTATACATGTATATCCTTGAATTTAACGGTTTATCTGTTTTTATATTAATTTCGTGTACTACTATATCGGTCGCTGTTAATTTATTTCCCTCCTTATAAAATACTTTATTGAATTCGTCCAATATTTTGTTTATTTCACTTTTCTCTTCGTTGTTCAAATGGCTAAGATCAATAGAATTTTTTAGGCCTTCTTTATTAATTAAAAATACAAAAGTTTGCATATTATTTTGAAAATATATTTTGTTTCCGAATATTTCGCTATAGCGGTCAAATGAGTTCATTTTTGCTTTAAATGGTACTAGAAAGTTTTTGGCCAATAATTGCATCATAGCTATTGCTCTGAAAATCTATCATTTTCCATGACAATGTTCCCACTGAATTGAATTCTTTTGGTATCGGTGTAACAATGCAATATGTAACCTCGATTAGGCCATTTATTATTTTAGAGTATAATTTATTTTTCAAAAGTTATAGCTTGTAGCCAAGTAGGGCTGTCGGCCTGATAATGCTTGTGTCGGAACCAGTATCTACCGAGCACTTCACACCCGCCTACCGATATTAATTGTTATTATTGTTAATTTTTATCTAGAGGCTGTATCGTAAAATTTACCTCACCATTACTTGTCCGGGTAATATTAGAAAACTTATTATTTCTATTATCTAAATTTTTTGTTGGAAAATTTCTATTATTATATTGACTTCCTGGATTCCCTGGTGGTACATATGTTTGAAAATGTTGCCTGTATTTATTTCGTTCTTCACTACTACCTTTCGCATTATTATAATTTTGTTTATTACCACCATAAGTTATTTGTCTGTGAGTTTTGTATGTATTTTGTTTTCTAAATCTGAAGTGAATACCTTTCGGGTCGCCTAGAGCCTGAATCTGTCAGGAAAATTTCTCTTATTATATTGACTACCTGGATTCCCTTGTGGTACATAAGTTTGAAAATGTTGCCTGTATTTATTTCGTTGTTCACTACTACCTTTCGCATTATTATAATTTTGTTTATTACCACCGTAAGTTATTTGTCTGTGAGTTTTGTACGTATTTTATTTTCTAAATCTGAAGTGAATACCTTTCGGGTCGTCTAGAGCCTGAATCTGTCGGTATGTCTATCTCTTTAGTCAAAATATTAACCAAATGCCTGTCAACGCAACTTGGTGCATACAGATCAGGTTTTTCGTTGTCAAATTGATATATTACATTAATTTCAAATTTAGCTCTCTTAAAATTATCGAATAATTTTCTTAAATTACTTACTTTCATGTTCCTACATCTATTGAATAACTCAGCAGTCCTCTGCATATACTGCTGAATAAGCGTATCTTTGACTTGGTCCCATGTTGGCCAGCTTCCAATTTCCCGCACATACTTTGCCGCTTCTCCTGTCATTTTTTCATTAACTATGATTGATGTCGCCAGGTCCCTTAGCTGTGGGTTGTTAGGTGGGTACAATAGCAATATCGATTCCACTGAATTAATAAACGCTAGAACATAATTGTTCTCGTCCAAACACCGCAGTTGTCGATAATGTTGTAGTACGTCTTTAGTTATGAATGAATTTAATATGTTAGATGAAATGGTTTGCTTAATTTGTAATCTTTGGTTTTACTATTGCTGTTGCAGCAACATTTGCTCTTCGCGAACTTTTACGTCCTGTAGTTGTTTTATCGGCATCCCAATTGTATCTACACTGTTTTCAGCGTCGAGCTGACGGTTGGTGTCAAATTCATTGACATCGCTGTGTTTATTTGTTCAGTTTTATTGAAGTGAAAAAATTTTCTAAGTTAGTTTTAATTGTATTCTATGTCACTTTTTCCTCGATTATTATTTCTTTTTTCCCATTTTTATATATACATATATAAATTTTTGACAAATTGTTTGATTATTCCTTGGAAAGATTTATGAACACAATTGATTTAATTTTTGGGATAAAATCCTTGATTATTCTTCGGAATATTTTTTTTTTACAATTTAATTTAATTTTGGGATTTGCAAAATTATAAATTGTTCTTGTTTTTGTTTCACTGCACTTTGTTTTTATGTGGATATTAAATGTCTTCCTTCTTTAGAAGAGAAATATTACTTCACACTTTTTAAAACATTTTCTCTGCTTACTTCCGAAACTTATATTTTCTTTAGAGCGAACGATTATTTTTTTAATTAAATTTCGTTGGAAATTTAATTTTTCGACTGCGCCAGATACGTATGTATGTATTTGAAATGAAACACTTTTCAAAATTGCTTAATTTTGTCTCTAGATTTTCTAGAGACAACTTTATTGTTTGAACTTGATCTTAAGACTAACTTAATCTCTATATTTTTTAAAAAGAAAAGGTTAAAAAAATTGAACCAAACAACAATATTAATAGTATTGGTTATTTTGTATATTTTACATTATTACTTCTTTTTTATAGAATAAATACACTTCTCTTAGTGTCCATACAGTTTGCTTAAAATTATTGCTTAACTTATTATTTTTTATGTTTATATATATATATATATATATATATATATATATATATATATATATATATATATATATATATATATATATATATATATATTTTTTTTTTTTTTTTGTTTGAATTGGCCAACGGCACTTTGGTTTATGTCGATGCCATTTGGTATAAATTCTTGCTTAGTCTACATATTTATGTTTTTGCTTAAAATTATTGCTCAGTTGTTTTCATTGTTTTTTACTGCCTATCGATCAACGACACTTTGTTTTGTGTCGATGACTATTGTTTCAAAATTATTGCTTATTAATTTTAAAGTAACAAAAAATATGAAATTAGATATTTATTTCCTTTTGTTTTTTTTTTTAATATTTATTCACTATTTTAGAGATATCGTTAATATGGTGGTTGATTTAATTTAATACAATGGGAAAAATATAAAACTTATGATTTTAACAGATAGCAATTGGAAATCCTTCGATATATATTGGTTTCTGATATGGTGGTAATAGGACCGCAACATGCCGAAAAGTGGTAAATTAGTGCCTACTATAATCTGCTTTTTTTCACAAAATCTGCAAATTTGTGAAATGCTCATAAAAAAATATTTAAAATTAACTTAATAAATGTACAACAATTTAAATAAGTGAATTGTAATCAGTCATCCTATGATCCAAATTTACATACGAAATGGTAGTAGTTTAAATTTAATAAAAATCTTAAACTGTCGTTTACTGATACACTTACTCTATAAAACACCCCTAATATTTTTGCAAACCGTTTTGTCGAGAGTGACCCAAAATTACACAATCTAATATATATATATATATATATATATATATATATATATATATATATATATATATATATATTTCATACTATTGTCACCATATATATATATATATATATATATATATATATATATATATATATATATATATATATATATGGTGACAATAGTATGAAAAACTTTACATTGGTGAAAAGTGTCAACCTTCTAAAAAATTTCTTTTAAGTTTCAAGGCGCCACGTTTTTTCTTTTTGAACAAATTTGTAAACATGTAAAAAATTGGCCATTGTTATGTTATGCAATATTTTTATTTGAATATTAAAGCTAATCTACATTCTACTCTATGGGAGTGTGATCCTTTATTTACGGCTATAAAATATTGAGTGGCACACTTTTAACCAGACCGAGCAGATGCAAATTCAAACACCGTAGAATAAACGTTCGCTGAAGTTACGTGAAAAAACCGAAAAGATAAGCATTTAAAAAAGTGCTACGCACATCGCATATTGGTTGAAATTTGGCGATGAGAACGCTGTTCTCAAGATGATTTGACTCTGTTTCACCTCAAAGCTGAGTTTTTACGTCGAATCGAAACCACCTTCACACTTGAGATAAAGGAAGAGAAAAATCACTTAACTGGATTAGGAGAATCGTTTCCAAATCGTGTAGTCTGTTTTTTGGGTTACGTGTGGGATAATTTTTTTGAATTTTCATAGAAAACTGAAAAAAATAAACAATGACGAGTACTTTGTTAACTTATTGGAAGCGTTTAAGTTATGAACATAAAAAAGGCCGTATATCTAGAAACCGAAAGTGCAGTCTCATTAACACGGAACATACCGATACAGCATATATGCCTATTCCTACCATAGCGGGTCAAATGACCCATTGCTGTAGTTAGGGCAGGATAGATATACATATTTCTCGGTCAATAAGTTAATAAGAGAGGAGTAAATACTGAAAAATTTATTCAATGTTTTTTTAAATAAAAGCAGTAAAAACAAATGACGTAATTATAATTCTGACAAAAAATTTAAAACAGGTCATTTGATCCAGCCCTGGTTGCCTTGGTGTTAAAACAATGCTCCAGTTCGCACATCCACTATTGTGATGGCAAAAAACAATGAATGATTCTGATTAGCTGCCTCGGATCATTCTTTAATTCCAAACTTAAAAAAATGGTTCGCTGGTAATAGATTTCGCAAGAGAGAAGTGGCGGAGTCGGCGATTAACGGTTATTTTAAAAGGACTAGAATGTTCTTACTATAAACAGAATATCGAAGCTATTGTATATCGCTGGGAAAAGTTTATTGAGCTAAAAGAAGAAAATTTTTCACAAATTTGTTGTTATTTCTTTGTGAGGTCGGCTAATTTTGAGAACACCCTCATATTTCGGAAAAAGAAAACGTTTAGTTTTTATTAATTATATTTTCAGTCCCCATACTCTCTACTTTATTTTGCATACATTTAAAAATATATCAAAACAATACAACGACATCCCAGTAGGCCCGTGTCATTAAAATGCTCTTGAAGATCGTTACAAAATAAGAGAGCGACTCGAAGAACGCAACATTATAAACTTTTGTAAACTGTGAAAATCACTAATAAATAGCTTTAAGTATTTCCTATAAAAAAAAACAATAATTGTACAATTGAGTACAATGAATCATTAAACAAAGCTTCAGAAAATCCTTCCTCTTTATATAAAAACATACGTCTTAAATTTAAATGAACTCTACTAATTTCAACTTTAATGAATATAACTAACCTACATATGTATGTGGGATCCGGAACGTCTTCGGACAGTATGGCAACCCCATGAAGATAAGAATAAAGCAGACTATATTTTGTATTTGAAACAAAAAAATTTTAATGTAAGAAAGACAAAGAGAGTGAGTAAATTTGGAGAATATGAAACTTTACAAACTGAAGGGTTAAGATAATATTGCATTAACAATGTTATTCTTATACAAGTACAGAGAGCATGATGAAAGAGGAAAGAGTAATTAAAAAGAGAAAAATAATAATAAAAGAGGGAATAAAATAGAAAATGTATTAAAGGAGAAAAATATATTAAAGACTTAGAGCACACTCTTATTATTAAGACACTAAGATTGTACAAATTAACTAAGATGTTAAGAGAATATCAATATGTATAATTTAATCGGTATAAATGATTGATTTTATTTTGAAGTGCTGAAATAAAGAAAACGATTTTAATTAATTTGAATTAATATTTAACCCTAAGGCGCCATCGAACAATTTGTCATAAAGTAAAATCAATAACTTTATTACTTATTTACTATAATTTTTTTTTATGAGGAAAAGTGAAATTTAAGTTAAATGGAAGTGGAAATTTGGCATACTTAAGCAGAGTTATCATTGCAAATTTAACCTTTATTTCAAAATTTATTAAAGTTTTATTTTATCTTAAAGCATATTTGAGGTTAAGGTTAAGGTGTACAATAAATTAATTGAAATTTCACTATTCCTGATAAAATACATAGAATAGTCTTATTATAATTTACTGTATAATATTTTCGCTACATTTTTTTTTCTTCTCAAAATTATCTTACTTTTAAGATATTTTACTACAATTTAATTTTATAAGACAATTAATAACCAATATTTCTGTAACGATGATAACAGCCGACATTTTGAGTATAACAGTAGAGGAACTTAGGTCAGAGTTGACTACTTGGATCTTTCTAAAGTAGGCAACAAGGCAGAATTGCAAGATCGGTTGCTGCAACACTACGGACTTCGACGAGAGGAATCAGACTCGGTAACATTTTTTCGCTACGGGATATTCAAGATTCATTGACTACTTTTTCCGGTGACGGCTTACCCGGAATTGACGGCTGGCTCTGAGAGTTCGAGGACATCGCGTATACAGTCGGTTGGAATAACTTGCGGAAGTACATTTATGTAAGGCAACTACTAAAGGGGCCAGCAAAAATATTCATCAGAAGCCAATCTGCAGCGTGTAACTGGTCTTTCCTTAAGAAGCTTCTGAAGTAAGAATTTGGTACAAAGCTATCAGCAGTGGAAGTCCACAGAGCCCTATCCGGCGGAGTAAAATCAAATAACGAGACTCTTCGTGAATACCTATATTCCCTGCAAGAGATTGGGATACCTGTGAATATCGACATGAAAGCATCATAAAGCACTTCGTTCAAGGTGTTAAAGATTCAGTCACCAATAAATCCATATTGTACCAGGCCCGTACTATAGAAGAACTTAAGGAGAAAATTAAAACTTACGAGAAAATCAAAGCAGCTGGAGAGTCATCAAGCTCGAAGGTACTTGATCGTAAGGGCAGGAATTATTCCAGCAAGAATTACAATCGACGTTGCTTTAAGTGCGGCGAAAAAGGGCATGTAGCAAGTGAATGTGTCAAGACGGAAATAAAGTGCTTCAAATGCAATGGTTTCGGGCACAAATCGTTCAATTGTACATCAGATATTACTAAAGAAAGACAAGATGACAAGAGTAAGAAGAAAATGGTAAAAGACACAGTTCACACGTTAGCTGACGATATGGCACCACACTCAAACCACCATAAAAACTCTAGGCCGTTTTAAGGCGCCTATAAAATTGAATGTGGAAATAAATTTTCATGTGGCTAAGGAAGGTGACATTTTATATGCAGCAGTTATCGGCAACGATATTCTAAACCAAGTCGATCTCATCATAGACACGAAGGAAGCCAAATTTCGGAACAAAATTTCAGAACGGTCAATGTTTAAAATGTATGAAGATGCTGTCGAGAGTAGCTCAGAGGAAGAAAGTCAACCCGCTAGGGAAACCAATACTATATCTAAACTAAAGGACGAATCCACGATATTGGGCCACTCAGCTGAAGTATATGATTTTAGGCAAGATGAACTGAGAATAGACCACCGGAACAGGGACACGCAGAATAAGATAAGAGGCTTAGTTGGGTCTTATAGACCGGAAAAACCCAACTTATTTCCTGTACAGATGAGAATCATTTTGAAAGACGACAACGCTGTTGCTCATAGATCCCGTAGGGTTCAAGTCAAAGAATGGTTAAAGGACGGTATTTTAGTACCTAGTTATTCAGATTATTCCGCTCCGGTAGTTTAAGTGCAAAAGAAAGATGGATCAAAGCGTTTATGCTGCGATTACCGAAAGCTCAATGAGAAAATTATTCGTGATAATTTCCCAATGGCACTAGTAGATAACGTCGTACAAAAGTTAAAGGGTGCAAAAGTTTTTTCCACATTAGATTTGCGCAATGGCTTTCTTCATGTCCCCATAGAGACTAGTTCATAGAAATATACCTCTTTTGTCACAAACAAAGGTCAATACGAATTTAAATTTGTCCCATTTGGTATTTCCAGTGCTCCAGCCGTTTTTTGTAGATATATCGCAGCCGTTTTTCGTGAGCTGATAAACGATAATACTTTAGTTGTTTATATGGATGACATCGTCATACCATCAGAGAATGAGGACGAAGGTATTTTGAAACTAGAAAAGGTTCTAGAGGTAGCTAGAAAACACGGATTGAACATTAAATGTTCGAAGTGTCAATTATTAAAAAGAAGAATTAATTTCTTAGGCTACGTTTTTGAAAATTCAACATTATCACCGTCTACTGAGAAAACTTGTGCAGTAATCAATTATCCACTACCAACAAATGCGAAAGCCTTACAAAGATTTTTGGGACTTACTTCTTATTTACGACGCTTTATCCCTGATTACGCAATAATTGATTCGAAATTCAAATTGGGAGATGAAGAAATTTTAGCCTTTGAATAGTTGAAGAATTCGATGGTTAACCCACCCGTTTTAAAAATCTTTGATCTGAAATTAGAGACAGAAATCCACACGGACGCTAGTGTATATGGCTATGGTGGCGTATTATTGCAGAAGGACGAAGACGTACAGTTCCACCCTCTCTAGTACATTAGTCGGAAAACCACTGAGGCAGAGCAAAAATACCACTCATACGAACTCGAAGTTTTAGCCGTAATTGAAGCGCTTAAGAAATGGCGAATTTTTGTACTTGGCATACCAATAAAAATCGTTACAGATTGCAACGCTTTTGCCTCTAACAATGCGTAAGCAGGACATACCACCAAGAGTCGCTAGATGGGCACTTTTTTGCAAGAGTTCAACTATAAGATAGAACACAGACCAGGGTCACGAATGTGGACGCTCTAAGTCACTTAACTTGTATGATGATAGAGGATTCGTTAGGACATCGATTGAAACAAGCACAATTACAAGATGATTGGAGCAAAGCAGTCTGAAAAATACTAGAGACAGGTCCATATGAGGATTATTTTATGCAACATGACATCCTATATAAAGATCGCAATAAGGAACTGCTAGTTGTACCAAGTTCAATGAAACAGGAGGTAATCCAAAAGCTCACAGGCAAGGACACTTTGCTACCCGCAAAACAAGGGAATTAGTCGAACAAACATATTTTATTCCAGATCTATCTAAAAGAACAGATCAGATTGTAAGAAAGTATATATTTTGGTGCTGTAACAAAATTGCTAAGGACGGTTTTTGAAATATTTGACAGCATTATAAGAAAAATATGTTTAAAATTATCACAACGCCACGTTTTGGCTAATCACGATACCATTTTTTTTTATATATAAACCAGCACCCAGGGGATGGCCACTACTCATGCAATGCACTGTGCTGGTACTAGGAAAATAGGAACAGTGCGACCAAAGAACGAATTCTCCCTATAATTCGTTGTGCGATTTACTGGACAATCACTACGAGAAATACGAGTACTACGTAAAAATATATGATTCTTAGGAATTAATTCCTTAATGTCGTTAGAACACATTCCGTTATAGTACCGATAGAACAATGAAACACACGCCACATTGCGACGGTGCTCCAATGAATCGATAGAGTTCGCTACCCTACCGTCATTGATGAGCATCTTCGCCCTTTCCTGTACGCGGTCGAGAAGCTCCAAAACAGACTTTGAAGCACCGGCCCATACATAAGAGTTATATTCCATTTTGGGTCGGATATAGGTCTTGTAAATATTAAGGAGATCTGATGGAGTGAAGTATTTCTTGCACCGCCTCAAAAAACCAAGGCACTTGAATGCTTCTTTCGACACTTGAAATATGTGATCATTCCAACGAACGTCACAGTGAATTCTCATGCCCAGAACATCAAGAGCATCTGATTCCTCAATATCCACATTACCCATTGACACAGATGACAGCACACCACCACGTCTGTGTGTTAAAAAACAACCTTGTGTTTTACGTGCATTAAAATCGACCCTGTTCGCACGACCCCACTCGGAGACCTTCACCAGGTTACTTGTGAATGTGACGTTCGTATTCATCCTTCTCGCCCCAACCTCCCAAAGGCTCGGTCTACGATCAAAAGAATATAAGTGACAAATGTTGCTGTCATCCGCAAAAGAGTAGATAGGATTAGAAGTGAGAAGAAAAAAGTCGTTAAGAAATATTAGGAAATGAGTAGGAGAAAGAACAGAGCCTTGCGGTACCCCTGAGTTTACCCTGAACTCGTCGGATGAGACCCTATCTACAACCACTCTTATAGAGCGATCTCTGAGAAAACTTTATATAAATCGAGAGAAGTGACTACCGACACCAAAAGCATTAAGTTTCGAAATGAGAGCCTCGTGCCAAACTCTATCAAACGCCTTTGAGATATCCAGATCCACAACCTTACTCTCGCCAAAACCATGAATGGACTTTTTCCACTTATCCGAGAGCAACGCCAGCAGGTCACCAGTAGAACGGACCTTTCGGTAACCTTACTAACGATCGCTAAGTAAGTCGTTGGACTACAGATATCCCACAAGGTGGTGATTAATCATACTCTCCATAACCTTGGAGAGTGCAGAACAAACTTCTATTGGACGGTAGTTCTCACGGTTACTAGCCTCGCCCTTTTTGGGGATTGGTGTTACATTAGCAACCTTCCAGCAAGATGGAAAAATACCGGTGCGATTTGCAAGGACCGTTTTAACAGCACAAGCTCGAAAAAATATACTAGGCATAATTACTGATCCTCTTTCAAGTTCGGGCAGTAGTTGAACGCTCTCCGGCAAGTGAGAATTACTTGTAAACATTTCAGCCAAAAGGTTTGCCTTTTCAGCCGGCTTCGTGAATGTGTGGTCATTCTTTATAAGAGCAGGAACCGAACTAGCGTTGTTCCTCAGCCTTTTAACGAATGACCAAAATTTTTTACTTACCCGCGGAAAAGTAAGAACTTTAGCGCGAAGGCGCTGCTCGTATAAAGCCTTTCGCGTCTAAGTACTGCGACACATGAAGATCTCGCCTGTTTGCGAAGCAAATCAGTATGGGGGCTGTCTCTTTTCAAAAATAATAAAAATAAAAAAAAGTTATAAGAGAAGTTGTGAGAAATGTTCAAGATGGCTGAAAAATGCCTTGAGACGCTAACAAAACTTTTGCAGAATTACGACGCGATACTGCAACAGCTTTTGCAAAAAAACGGAGATAAAAACGTAACCTCAAATACGGCATTCGATCTTTCAAATCAAATAAAGGAGTTTTGCTACGATGCAGAGTCAGCAGTATATTTTGAGTCATGGTACAACAGATATAAGCAGCTTTTCAAAGAAGATGGCAAAAATCTTAATGACTCCACAAAAGTGCGGCTTCTTTTGCGTAAAATTCATCCTCGATGGATGAAGTACTCAAAACTTAATTCTGCCAAAAATAACATGTGATTTTACATTTGAAGAAACTGTCAAGAAATTTGTAGAATTATTTGGTCCCCAAAAGAGATTGTTTCATCGCAGGTACGAGTGTCTACAGCTGGAAAAAAGTGATGTAGAAGATTTTACTACGTATGGAAGCAAAATAAACAAACTTTGTGAAGGGTTCGAGTTATCTAAAATATCAGCAGATGAGTTCAAGAGCTTAATTTTTATTCTTGGGTTGAGGTCATCACGCGATAAGGACATCCGTACGCGTCTTTTGTCAAAACTAAATGACGGCACACTCAAAGGAATCGACAAACTTATAGCCGAGTCTCAAATGCTAATAAATTTAAAGTCAGATGCCAATTTAGTTGAGAAAGACAACACATCAAAGACAGCTGTAAGTTCTATAAAACAATCTCGAGTTAAAAAGTACCCAACAAACTCACATCAAGAACAAGTTGGAAGTGGTAAATCATCAAGCACCCCGCGCACACCGTGTTGGGCATGTGGCGGAATGCATTATATGGAAGATTACAAATACAAAAGCAACAAGTGTAAGCAATGTGCACGGATTGGACACAAGGAAGGTTGTTGTGGCTGTTTCTCAAACAAACAGTCAAGCAAGAAAAGTACTTTTTCTAAATTCAATCGTGATAAAGCCTTTGTCAAAGAAATTTTTGTTAATAGGGTAGGTGATATGCAAACAAAGCGCAAATTCATGACATTGCGCATAAATGGTGTAGACGTAACCCTGCAAATCGACTGTGGGTCAGATATTACAATCATATCGAAATCAATGTGGGAGTACATTGGCAGGTCTAAATTAATAAAACTCACATCAACAGCACATAATGCTGACAGGCGCCGTCTTAACATAATTGGTCAGTTTATGTGCCATATTTGTTTTCAAAATGTCGTCAAAACCGGTATATGTTATGTTGTTGACGACATACATAAATCTTCTCGGAATAGATTTCATAGAAAAATTTAATCTGTGGGACGTTCCTCTTCGAGAAGTCTGCAATCACATAACAGAAGGTCATATTACAACAAACTCAGTCGTTTCACGGTTCCAAAAATTATTTGAAGAAGGTTTAGGATTGTGTACCAAAGCAAGAGTCAAGCTACATCTCAAGCAAAATGTCAAACCCGTTTTAAGATCAAAAGGTCCAGTAGCCTATGCAGTCTTACCTTTGGTAGACAAAGAATTACAGAGATTGCAAAGTTTAGGAATTATTTCTCAGCAGATTACTCAACAGGGTTAAATGAGGCACTCCAACCAAACCAATTTCCGCTTCCAATGCCTGAAGACATATTTTCAAAAATCGGAAACGGTAAAATTTTCAGTCACATTGACCTTTTCGACGCTTTTTTACAAGTCGAAGTTGAAGAAGATTCACGTAAAATGCTCACTACCAACACGCATCGTGGACTTTTTACTTTCAACAGGTTACCACTGGGTATAAAATCAGCTCCGGGAGCATTTCAGCAGATAATGTCAACCATGATCGATGATATTGACGGTGTTGCTGCTTACATGGACGACATCATCGTGTCAGGTACTAGCAAAGCAACTCACAATGCTCATCTAACACGTGTTCTAGAAAGAATAAAAGAATTCGTTTTTACACTTAAAATAGGAAAATGCAAATTTGGCATGCATTCTGTACGATATCTTGGACAAGTCATTGACAAGGATGGACTTCGCCCTGACCCTGGCAAGGTCGAAGCCATAACAAACATGCCTCCACCATCTAACCTGGCAACCCTACACTCATATCTGCTATAAATTATTATGGAAAATACATTAAGAAAATGCACGAGCTATGCCGACCTCTAGATGCCCTTCTTCATAAAAATGCTGTATGGAACTGGATACCTGAATGTCAACGATCGTTCGACAAGTTTAAGGAGATTCTGAAGTCTGATCTTCTTCTTACACATTTTGACCAATTCTGGAAATAGTTGTAGCCGCAGATGCATCATATGCTGATGTTGGCGCATGTATATATCACAGGTACCATGACAAATCTGTTAAGGCTATCAGTCATACTTCGAGGATGTTGACGAAAGCTGAGCAGGCTTATAGTCAAATAGAAAAGGAAGCGTTTGCGTTAGTATTCGCTGTTATCAAATTCCACAGATACATTTTCGGTCGCAGATTCACTCTCCAAGTCGATCACAAGCCACTGTTATCTATATTTGGCTCTAAGAAAGATATCCCCGTATATACAGCAAATCGATTGCAAAGGTGGGCGCCCACGCTTAAAATGTATGACTTTAACATTGAATATATATCAACGAAACATTTCGGCTATGCAGATGTTTTCTCTAGACTAACCAACGAGCACGTCAACCCAGATGAAGAATTTGTAATTATTTCAATACAAGCAGAGAACGATATAGATCCTATTCAAGACGACATACTTCAAAAATTGCCACTAACTCACAATGGTTCAAAGAGCCACTCAACAGTCACATCTGTTGCAGAAAGTTATACAAAACGTTCAGAATGGCTGGCCCTCAATTGTTAAAATCGACGATCCCGACGTCCGCTTCTTTTACATCTCAAACCACTGCTTAATTTATGGAGAACGAATTGTCATACCACACAAGTACAGACCCCGTATCTTGCAACAGCTTCATAAAGGCCATCAAGGTAGACAAAGAATGAAAACAATTGCAAGGGCCTATGTTTTCTGGCCAGGCATGGATGCGCAGATCGATAATTTGTAAAACATTGTAATAAATGTGCCAGTGCCGCCAAATCATCCACCAAGACATGCCTTAAGTTGTGGAAAACACCAAATGGTCCATGGGAACGCATACACATAGATTACGCCGGGCCAATAGAAGGAACATATTTCCTTGTAGCTATAGACGCCTATTCAAAATGGCCAGAAATTACTGCAACAACCTCAACAACGACAAGCAAAACTATTCAACTGTTAGAAGCTATGTTCGCTAGATTTGGTCTACCGCAAATTTTAGTTACGGACAATGGTACCCAATTCGTTTCAGCACAATTCGATATGTTTTGCAAGCAAAATGGTATCGACCACATTCGAACAGCACCACACCACCCACAGTCAAATGGACAAGCTGAAAGATTTGCCGATACGTTAAAACTATCTCTTAAAAAAATCGAGGGGAAGGAGGCTTAAAGAAAGCGCTTCAAGGGTTCCTATCTACCTACCGTAGTACGTCAAATCCCAACACACCTATGCAACAATCTCCAGCAGAGATAATTCTAAGTTTGAAAATAAAGACGCCATTAGACTTGCTTAAGCAAAATGCTCAAAACAGCAACGAGGTTGACGAACGCAAAAAAAATTCAAAATAAACAATTCAATGAGTACCACAAAGCAAAGCCTCGTGATTTCCTAGTCGGAGACACTGTGGATGTAAAAGTTTATCACAACAACAAATTTAGATGGTCAACTGGTTCAGTTAAAGGAAGAATAGGAAGGGTAATGTACCGTGTTCAACTACAAAATTCCGATAGGTCCATCAGATCTCATGCAAGCCAAATGCGACTTCGAACAAAACAGTTACCTATTGAAGAAGTGGATACAGTTGGATATTATTTGCCAGGAACCCAAACAACAACCACCAAGGCTACTGTCAACACCCTTGCCAATTCATGATGACCCAGGCGACAGCGAAAGGAATACTTCAATACTTCAATCTCAGGCCAGTCAGAGAGCGAAAACAACCCCAGTGGTTCAGGCACTATCATTTTTGATGGGGAAGGTGTTGGCATCACTGTTTTTACAAATGTCAAGACAAGAAGAAAAGAAACTTTTGAAACGAAAAGCCATTAGAGCTCTAACGGTGAACGAATTAAGAAGCTATTTTGTATAAACTGTAATTAAATATTTTGCTAATGAAAAGAATAATGAAATAAATATAATTTGAATTTTATTCTTATGTTGTTTTCACTAAAAACACAACAGTTAAAATCAGATATGCTGTAGTTGGATGACGCAGTTAATGGGGCATTAGTTGCCTCATTTGCTATTATATTAGTAAAATCATTTCTATTCGACTGTGACCTGGGTTCCAAATTTATATTGTTACGAAAATAAAAATACAACACTGCATGGTGAGATTTTGGTATATGTGAATTTGGCAGCACTGCCACATCGAATATCTTTACGTTACATTTGAATTAGCGGATATGGAAATAGAAGATGGTCGATATTTCCTGAATCTTCAAAAATGCAGGCAATTAGGCATATAAGGGGCTGTTTTACCTACATGTCAGTTAGTTATCGTTTGGCTATCGTATGATAAAGACGTGTTAAAGCGGATAAAAAGTTTTGTATAAGTGAATATTAAGTTGTTGTAAACTGTATAAAAGTTGTTGTGTAGTAAATAAGAATATAATAGTAAGACAAACAAATAAAGTGGTTTAGTTTTATTTTAACGCAACATTTTAAAAAGTTAAAACGTAACAATATTATTCTTACATAGTTAGTAATCAACACATTCCTTATAAATGTTGCGTAAAAGTTGTTGTTTACTGTATTTGAAATTGCTCTTAAAGATGACAAATAATCAATACAAATTATGTAACTTCTTTTTCTCGACCTTACAATGTTAATGGCGTCAATTATGGCGATAATTTCTGCAGAAAATATTGAAGAATAACTTGGAAGTATTGAGTTTTTAATAATTTTGTTGTTTTTGATACATCGGTGTATATAAAAGAGTGATTTGGGTTTTCAGATTGGATTTTTCGAAACAGTTTTCTGAAGAGTAAAGGGTCTGTGTGTGATTTGTAGTTACGGTTGAGCTTAGTGTTGATCGAATTTTCGCTAAAAGGGGGGTTAATATCGTATTTGTAGATTTTTCTTGTTAGAGGTAAATTAAAATTTCTACATGTTCTTATCGCTCCTACTATAACAGATGGTATTTTTTGGATTTTTTTAACTTTTTCTGAATTTATTGATGATCGAGATAAGTGGAGAATCTTGGTTATTGTACAACCTCTTTAGTAGTCTATCCATCATAAAATCCCGTTGGGTCTCTAATGGTAATATATTGGACTCAAATATAAAATCGTTTCAATGAACAATCTCTTTGTGTTAACGAAGTGAAAAAAAAAATATTCTCACTCATGTTCATATGTTCATTCAACTGTCTAATCTATATGAATATAAGTAAAGTTAAATCTATTTGCTTGTTTATAGAATTTATCAATAAATAACCTTTGGAAAAAATTTAATTATATAATTTATACAAATATTACTTGTGTCAACTTTTTTGACGTTCGTTCACCATAGAAAAACAACAAATGTAAAAATTACTTGTAATGGCAACACCACCTTTTTAAATATGCTTTTACAGATATAAAAACGTTAACTGTTACTAAAATTCAACTTTCAAATCCCCCGGATCGGATGGCATTAATCCGGCTGACATCCAATACGAGAAGGACCTTGTTCTTTCATTGCTGTTGCTTTGTTGTTGCAAAGGTGGTATTCATTCCCAAAGCTGGAAGATCATCACACACTAATCCTCATGGCTGCAGACCCATTAGACTGAGCTCTTTTGCTGAAGACACTGGAAAGACTTCTTGATCTACACATTAGGAACTCTATCAGTCCTTCGTGCTTGTCTTCATGCTTATACGATGAGTAAATCAGTCGAGACAACGCTCCACTCGCTAATGGAAAACTCCCTACACGTCAGGGAGTACACTTCTACTGTCTTTCTTGAAATTGCGGGGGCTCTCAGCAATGTCTGTTCTAACTCAATCGTCAAAGCTCTACGTGACCTTGGTGTCGATTCTGGCCTAGTTGGGTTCATAGCGCTCCTGCTTAAGTTTCGACTGCTTACCTCCTCTTTTGGCTACGTACACAGGCAGAGAGTGCTAAATAGGCGCATTCCTCAGGAATGTGTCCTTTCCACTCCTATGGAATCCAGAGCTTAATACGCTCCTCACTCGGCTTGATTCCTCTGATGATAGAATCGTAGCCTATGCGGATGATATCTGCTTGGTGTATGGAGTTCGAAATCAGTGTGAACCATTGTAAAACAAATATAATGCTCTTTACTAGGAGGTAAAGGGTACCTCAGTTTAAACTGCCCAGTGTGGATGGGATCGGGCTTAGTCTGAGTCCGACCGCCAAATATCCGAGCTTTATTCTTGACCCCAAGCTAAATTGGAAGGCTAACTTGGCTGAGAGAGCTCGTAAAGCGGCTTGTGCTACCTACTGCTCTAAGAGAGTGGGCTAGATGGCGTCTCAAACCTAGAGTCATTCGCTGGATCTATTCGACGATTGTTGAACCTAATCTTATATACGAAGCGGTCTTTTAATGGACTGCCCTCAATAAACATTGCAACATCAGGCTCCTGGATAAGGTCAGGATCTCTGCGGCAATTCAGATTACAGGGGCGTTACCACTACCTCTACGAGGGCGCTTTTTGTCATGCTTGGTTGGCTTCTTTCGGGTATACTTGTCAGACAACAGGCAAAACTTGCGACGGTGAGACTTAACGTCCTTCAACGGTGGCGTATTATCCCCACCGGACACTCTTCGATTCTGTGGGAGGTACCCCTGGTTTTGGATTATATTGATTACGTCTCATCCGGACCGGTGCTGGATTGGGGATTTCATTCTGTGATTCCTAGCAGAGATGACTGGGAACAGACCATTGACGATGCGGTGGAGATCTACATTGACGGCTCCAAATGTGAGGACAGGGTGGGCAGCGGAATTTTCACCGAAAAACTCAATCTAATGCTTTTTCTCCGACTTCCGGACTACTGAAGCGTGTTTCAAGTATAAGTGATGGCTATCTCCCATGCTGCGGAGTGGATACGGAGAGGCGGTGCTCACACAGCTGATATATGCAATCCCTCTGATAGCAAAGCGGCTATAAGATCTCTCTCTTAACTCTCATATCGAGGCTTGTTTGGGACTGTCGTGATTCCCTTTGGTTGTTCTCAAGAAGGTTTGGGGTCCATCTAATTTAGGTCCCTAGCACAGGGACATTACGGGTAATTGTGTGGCTGATGAGCTTGCTAAAGCAGGACACTCCTTCCGGACAGTCACCTACTTTTAAGGGTTGATGTACCGCTGTCATCCGTTAGGCTGTCAATCAGGCAGAAGTATTTATTGGACGCTGATAGATCTTGGGCAGAGGGTGATTCTTGCTTAACTGCTAAACTCAACTGCCCTAGATTGGATAGCAGACGTACCAATCAGCTTTTTAATTTGGATCATGGGAGCATGGAGTTTGTAGATCGATTGAGGCAGAGGAGAGTATGGCCCTCTTCATTTGCCAATGTCCGTCTGTAGCTAGACGCAGATTAATCACACTTGGCTCGCTGTTTCTGTCTATAGGAGCTATGGATCATTGATGTCAGTCTCACAGCCAGAATTGTTGGACTGGTTTTCGACTTGATTTCTGGGAATGTGTTTCTATGTGGGACCTCTGGATGATCGTCAAGACCGTTTAATGAGGACTTGGCAGCCGGTACAGGGATCTCGCCTCATTCATGGTATCACAATGGGCCGTTATCTGTGCTCAAGTGTGCCTTGATTCAACGAAGCTGCCACTCCCTCCTAACCTAACCTACTGAAACTCAGAAATCACGATATATCGCATGAGGGGGTGCTATGCTGGATATACCAGATAATGATGATTTGTATTGGCAATAAAGTCACTTAGACCAAATTCTAAAACTTCAATTATTACCGTTCTCAATATTTACTATTTTTAAGCTTGATAAACTTGTTCCGTTGTGGTATGGTTGGTAAAACACCCGCCTGTCAACCCAGAGGTTCTCGGCTTAGTCCCAGGCCAAACCAACTGACAATTTTTAACAGCGTCATAAACTCATAATATTGGTTATGAGTACTTACGCTATGAAAAACTTCTGTAACAAATGCATCTGCCGTTAAAAACCAGTATTAAGCTGTAGGTCCTTTTCATTTAGTCTAAAAGATAGAATGGGATGTAGCCCATTGATTTAGAGAGTCTCCCTTGTTCCACTTGGGATGTTGGGAACATGTATGTATGTATTTATGTACACTTGCATATAAAAGAAAAATGTCTTAAGACATGTGCTTACACCACAGACTATGTAACTTAAGCTACGGTCTCATTTGTCAAATATGTGACGAAAAAAACGTGACCAATATTTTATAAGATCTCTCTCTTAACTCTCATATCGAGGCTTGTTTGGGACTGTCGTGATTCCCTTTGGTTGTTCTCAAGAAGGTTTGGGGTCCATCTAATTTAGGTCCCTAGCACAGGGACATTACGGGTAATTGTGTGGCTGATGAGCTTGCTAAAGCAGGACACTCCTTCCGGACAGTCACCTACTTTTAAGGGTTGATGTACCGCTGTCATCCGTTAGGCTGTCAATCAGGCAGAAGTATTTATTGGACGCTGATAGATCTTGGGCAGAGGGTGATTCTTGCTTAACTGCTAAACTCAACTGCCCTAGATTGGATAGCAGACGTACCAATCAGCTTTTTAATTTGGATCATGGGAGCATGGAGTTTGTAGATCGATTGAGGCAGAGGAGAGTATGGCCCTCTTCATTTGCCAATGTCCGTCTGTAGCTAGACGCAGATTAATCACACTTGGCTCGCTGTTTCTGTCTATAGGAGCTATGGATCATTGATGTCAGTCTCACAGCCAGAATTGTCGGACTGGTTTTCGACTTGATTTCTGGGAATGTGTTTCTATGTGGGACCTCTGGATGATCGTCAAGACCGTTTAATGAGGACTTGGCAGCCGGTACAGGGATCTCGCCTCATTCATGGTATCACAATGGGCCGTTATCTGTGCCCAAGTGTGCCTTGATTCAACGAAGCTGCCACTCCCTCCTAACCTAACCTACTGAAACTCAGAAATCACGATATATCGCATGAGGGGGTGCTATGCTGGATATACCAGATAATGATGATTTGTATTGGCAATAAAGTCACTTAGACCAAATTCTAAAACTTCAATTATTACCGTTCTCAATATTTACTATTTTTAAGCTTGATAAACTTGTTCCGTTGTGGTATGGTTGGTAAAACACCCGCCTGTCAACCCAGAGGTTCTCGGCTTAGTCCCAGGCCAAACCAACTGACAATTTTTAACAGCATCATAAACTCATAATATTGGTTATGAGTATTTACGCTATGAAAAACTTCTGTAACAAATGCATCTGCCGTTAAAAACCAGTATTGAGCTGTAGGTCCTTTTCATTTAGTCTAAAAGATAGAATGGGATGTAGCCCATTGATTTAGAGAGTCTCCCTTGTTCCACTTGGGATGTTGGGAACATGTATGTATGTATTTATGTACACTTGCATATAAAAGAAAAATGTCTTAAGACATGTGCTTACACCACAGACTATGTAACTTAAGCTACGGTCTCATTTGTCAAATATGTGACGAAAAAAACGTGACCAATATTTTATAGAAATTTATTTACTTTTTTAAATTATGTAATTTGAAAATCTAAATATTTTTTTGTGTAATTATTTGTTTTTAAATACTTTTTTATGAAAGGCTGCCATAAATGGAAATGATGCCATAAAATGTTTTTTTTTGTCAAATATTTGACAAGTGTGACCGTAGCTTTATTCGTCAATAATGTAGATTTTATTTGTAAATGACGCGCTAAAGCTTGGCGTCAAGATATTATTACAATGCTGCAAGTAATGTTGATTAAGCGGTTGAAAATTTATGCAAGAAACTTTTTGTAAAGGTTATCATTTAATGTACTGATCTATTTGTTGCAACCAAAAAAGCAGTAATATTAAATAAAGAATTATTAATTAAATAAAGTAGTAACTCGAAAATTTTTCGCGTCCAAAATTTAAAAAAACAACTAAAAACAGTGCTCAAGGCACCGAGTTCACAACGCTGATTTTAAATACCTATTCCTGTTTAAATAATTCATACATTTTCTTTTTAAATAATATTTCTTAATAAATTTGACATAGTCATATTGTATACATAAATTTGTGCTCACTTTGAAAATCGGACAGACTTTATATCTTATTTTAATATGATTTCTTTTACATTATTCTCTAGAATGTCAATGTCAATAGTTTTACCCATTGTACCTTCTATAAAATGTAGATTTCCACACCTGAAGCCCATTCCATCACTGGATAATAAAAATTTATATATATATATATATATATATATATATAAATATATATATATATATATATATATATATATATATATATATATATATTAATATATATTAATATATATATATTAATATATATATATATATATTATATATATATATATATATATATATATATATATATATATATATATAATATTAATATATAATATATAATATATATATATATAATATATTATATATATATATATATATATATATATATATATATATATATATATATATATATATATATATATATATATATATATATATAAATTTTAATATATATATTTTAATATATATATATATATATATATATATATATATATATTTTAATATATATATATATATATATATATATATATATATATATATATGATTTATTAAACCTTTGTGCCAATTGGGTTATGTTTGACTGTTATCTTTTTACAAACACTAAAGCTACAGTCATATTAGTCAAATATTTACGAAAAAAACGTAACCACCTTTTATGTCAAAAAAAAAGGTGGTTACGTTACATAAAAGGTGGTTACGTTTATTATTTAATTGGCACAACGGTTCAATAAATCATATATATATATATATATATATATATATATATATATATATATATATATATATATATGTATTAAAAATTATTTAAAATCAGATAATAGTGCCAAAACATATTAAGATTTTTAATTTACTTAATTAAAAAAAAATAATAAAAGAACAAGTATTTCCATATTTTCGTCAAATATTTGACAAATGTGACCGTAGCTTAACTTAAACTGTTATACAGAGACGTTTGACAAATGACATGCGTACTGTATACAAAAACTTTTTAAATAAAATCTCGTTTGCAAAAAAGTATTGTAAAAAAAAATAACAAAATAAAGTATCTAAATAAATTTATACATAAAATTCTATTAAATGAACTTACTATTGTATTAGTATAAAAGTAATACAAATTTGATTTGTTTGTACTTTTCTATTTAAATTTTATGAGATTAGAAATTAGCTTCACAAACAACCTTTTTAAAAATTGTTTAAAAAAAATTTTATCATGTTATAAAGTTATAGACATTAAAGCCTATATCATAACGTAGTCTTTGGACTAATATGAAAACAAGAAGTTAATTGTTTTCCGTGGAACTTCACTGAGTGCACAAAGTTAAATAGAGTCGGAAAGACTCTGTTTTGGTAAGACCACACCATTCGTCAGATGTTTTATTATCTAAATCGTTTTGTATACCAATGTGTATTAGATCCAGCTTGCAGCCATGAGATAGGTTATTAGGTCTAGACCACCAAGGTTTGAGAGTATGTATCTACCTTAACAGGTAGAGTCAGTCATTCGCAGAGAAGGTGGAAACCCGGTTCTTCCTTTTCCTTCATCATATTAACTGCGACAATAATCGTTGAATGGGAGTCCAAGTCAATTTGCCTGCTCACCTAGCAACTAACATTCAATTGTTACTGTCGGTATCCTAGATATACTCCTTTTTTTAAGAGCCATAGGTTGCAAAGTGCGTTTCCTATCAAAGAGGCTATTATAAATGTAAGTATATCACTTAAAAGCTGTCACTTAATCGAGGTCTCTTTGATTCGATTTTCATCCCTTTACCGCTACAGTAGTCAGTCGAATATAATTTAGTTGTTTATTTGAGAAGTTGAACTAATTTAAGTATTTATATTTAAGCATTTTTATCGAGACAATAGTTGGTGTTTCATACAAAACTTTTAAACTGAATCACTTCAGTTTTCCATTATATATATAAATTTTATGAAAATTCGCCTAGATCAGAAAAAACATATAAAATGCTTAACAAATTATTTTTTTAAATTTCAAAATACCACATAAGGTATTTCGATTAATGTGAATTCAATTTGTTTGGCGTAAGCGTAATGAACAATTTTGTCCTTAAAACACTAAAGAAACTGTTAAGTATAGAGGCTTATCCAGTGATGGAATGGGCTTCAGATGTGGAAATCTACATTTTATAGAAGGTACAATGGGTAAAACTATTGACATTGACATTCTAGAGAATAATGTAAAAGAAATCATATTAAAATAAGATATAAAGTCTGTCCGATTTTCAAAGTGAGCACAAATTTATGTATACAATATGACTATGTCAAATTTATTAAAAAATATTATTTAAAAAGAAAATGTATGAATTATTTAAACAGGAATAGGTATTTAAAATCAGCGTTGTGAACTCGGTGCCTTGAGCACTGTTTTTAGTTGTTTTTTTAAATTTTGGACGCGAAAAATTTTCGAGTTACTACTTTATTTAATTAATAATTCTTTATTTAATATTACTGCTTTTTTGGTTGCAACAAATAGATCAGTACATTAAATGATAACCTTTACAAAAAGTTTCTTGCATAAATTTTCAACCGCTTAATCAACATTACTTGCAGCATTGTAATAATATCTTGACGCCAAGCTTTAGCGCGTCATTTACAAATAAAATCTACATTATTGACGAATAAAGCTACGGTCACACTTGTCAAATATTTGACAAAAAAAAAACATTTTATGGCATCATTTCCATTTATGGCAGCCTTTCATAAAAAAGTATTTAAAAACAAATAATTACACAAAAAAATATTTAGATTTTCAAATTACATAATTTAAAAAAGTAAATAAATTTCTATAAAATATTGGTCACGTTTTTTTCGTCACATATTTGACAAATGAGACCGTAGCTTAAGTTACATAGTCTGTGGTGTAAGCACATGTCTTAAGACATTTTTCTTTTATATGCAAGTGTACATAAATACATACATACATGTTCCCAACATCCCAAGTGGAACAAGGGAGACTCTCTAAATCAATGGGCTACATCCCATTCTATCTTTTAGACTAAATGAAAAGGACCTACAGCTTAATACTGGTTTTTAACGGCAGATGCATTTGTTACAGAAGTTTTTCATAGCGTAAATACTCATAACCAATATTATGAGTTTATGACGCTGTTAAAAATTGTCAGTTGGTTTGGCCTGGGACTAAGCCGAGAACCTCTGGGTTGACAGGCGGGTGTTTTACCAACCATACCACAACGGAACAAGTTTATCAAGCTTAAAAATAGTAAATATTGAGAACGGTAATAATTGAAGTTTTAGAATTTGGTCTAAGTGACTTTATTGCCAATACAAATCATCATTATCTGGTATATCCAGCATAGCACCCCCTCATGCGATATATCGTGATTTCTGAATAATACCATGAATGAGGCGAGATCCCTGTACCGGCTGCCAAGTCCTCATTAAACGGTCTTGACGATCATCCAGAGGTCCCACATAGAAACACATTCCCAGAAATCAAGTCGAAAACCAGTCCAACAATTCTGGCTGTGAGACTGACATCAATGATCCATAGCTCCTATAGACAGAAACAGCGAGCCAAGTGTGATTAATCTGCGTCTAGCTACAGACGGACATTGGCAAATGAAGAGGGCCATACTCTCCTCTGCCTCAATCGATCTACAAACTCCATGCTCCCATGATCCAAATTAAAAAGCTGATTGGTACGTCTGCTATCCAATCTAGGGCAGTTGAGTTTAGCAGTTAAGCAAGAATCACCCTCTGCCCAAGATCTATCAGCGTCCAATAAATACTTCTGCCTGATTGACAGCCTAACGGATGACAGCGGTACATCAACCCTTAAAAGTAGGTGACTGTCCGGAAGGAGTGTCCTGCTTTAGCAAGCTCATCAGCCACACAATTACCCGTAATGTCCCTGTGCTAGGGACCTAAATTAGATGGACCCCAAACCTTCTTGAGAACAACCAAAGGGAATCACGACAGTCCCAAACAAGCCTCGATATGAGAGTTAAGAGAGAGATCTTATAGCCGCTTTGCTATCAGAGGGATTGCATATATCAGCTGTGTGAGCACCGCCTCTCCGTATCCACTCCGCAGCATGGTAGATAGCCATCACTTATACTTGAAACACGCTTCAGTAGTCCGGAAGTCGGAGAAAAAGCATTAGATTGAGTTTTTCGGTGAAAATTCCGCTGCCCACCCTGTCCTCACATTTGGAGCCGTCAATGTAGATCTCCACCGCATCGTCAATGGTCTGTTCCCAGTCATCTCTGCTAGGAATCACAGAATGAAATCCCCAATCCAGCACCGGTCCGGATGAGACGTAATCAATATAATCCAAAACCAGGGGTACCTCCCACAGAATCGAAGAGTGTCCGGTGGGGATAATACGCCACCGTTGAAGGACGTTAAGTCTCACCGTCGCAAGTTTTGCCTGTTGTCTGACAAGTATACCCGAAAGAAGCCAACCAAGCATGACAAAAAGCGCCCTCGTAGAGGTAGTGGTAACGCCCCTGTAATCTGAATTGCCGCAGAGATCCTGACCTTATCCAGGAGCCTGATGTTGCAATGTTTATTGAGGGCAGTCCATTAAAAGACCGCTTCGTATATAAGATTAGGTTCAACAATCGTCGAATAGATCCAGCGAATGACTCTAGGTTTGAGACGCCATCTAGCCCACTCTCTTAGAGCAGTAGGTAGCACAAGCCGCTTTACGAGCTCTCTCAGCCAAGTTAGCCTTCCAATTTAGCTTGGGGTCAAGAATAAAGCTCGGATATTTGGCGGTCGGACTCAGACTAAGCCCGATCCCATCCACACTGGGCAGTTTAAACTGAGGTACCCTTTACCTCCTAGTAAAGAGCATTATATTTGTTTTACAATGGTTCACACTGATTTCGAACTCCATACACCAAGCAGATATCATCCGCATAGGCTACGATTCTATCATCAGAGGAATCAAGCCGAGTGAGGAGCGTATTAAGCTCTGGATTCCATAGGAGTGGAAAGGACACATTCCTGAGGAATGCGCCTATTTAGCACTCTCTGCCTGTGTACGTAGCCAAAAGAGGAGGTAAGCAGTCGAAACTTAAGCAGGAGCGCTATGAACCCAACTAGGCCAGAATCGACACCAAGGTCACGTAGAGCTTTGACGATTGAGTTAGAACAGACATTGCTGAGAGCCCCCGCAATTTCAAGAAAGACAGTAGAAGTGTACTCCCTGACGTGTAGGGAGTTTTCCATTAGCGAGTGGAGCGTTGTCTCGACTGATTTACTCATCGTATAAGCATGAAGACAAGCACGAAGGACTGATAGAGTTCCTAATGTGTAGATCAAGAAGTCTTTCCAGTGTCTTCAGCAAAAGAGCTCAGTCTAATGGGTCTGCAGCCATGAGGATTAGTGTGTGATGATCTTCCAGCTTTGGGAATGAATACCACCTTTGCAACAACAAAGCAACAGCAATGAAAGAACAAGGTCCTTCTCGTATTGGATGTCAGCCGGATTAATGCCATCCGATCCGGGGGATTTGAAAGTTGAATTTTAGTAACAGTTAACGTTTTTATATCTGTAAAAGCATATTTAAAAAGGTGGTGTTGCCATTACAAGTAATTTTTACATTTGTTGTTTTTCTATGGTGAACGAACGTCAAAAAAGTTGACACAAGTAATATTTGTATAAATTATATAATTAAATTTTTTCCAAAGGTTATTTATTGATAAATTCTATAAACAAGCAAATAGATTTAACTTTACTTATATTCATATAGATTAGACAGTTGAATGAACATATGAACATGAGTGAGAATATTTTTTTTTTCACTTCGTTAACACAAAGAGATTGTTCATTGAAACGATTTTATATTTGAGTCCAATATATTACCATTAGAGACCCAACGGGATTTTATGATGGATAGACTACTAAAGAGGTTGTACAATAACCAAGATTCTCCACTTATCTCGATCATCAATAAATTCAGAAAAAGTTAAAAAAATCCAAAAAATACCATCTGTTATAGTAGGAGCGATAAGAACATGTAGAAATTTTAATTTACCTCTAACAAGAAAAATCTACAAATACGATATTAACCCCCCTTTTAGCGAAAATTCGATCAACACTAAGCTCAACCGTAACTACAAATCACACACAGACCCTTTACTCTTCAGAAAACTGTTTCGAAAAATCCAATCTGAAAACCCAAATCACTCTTTTATATACACCGATGTATCAAAAACAACAAAATTATTAAAAACTCAATACTTCCAAGTTATTCTTCAATATTTTCTGCAGAAATTATCGCCATAATTGACGCCATTAACATTGTAAGGTCGAGAAAAAGAAGTTACATAATTTGTATTGATTATTTGTCATCTTTAAGAGCAATTTCAAATACAGTAAACAACAACTTTTACGCAACATTTATAAGGAATGTGTTGATTACTAACTATGTAAGAATAATATTGTTACGTTTTAACTTTTTAAAATGTTGCGTTAAAATAAAACTAAACCACTTTATTTGTTTGTCTTACTATTATATTCTTATTTACTACACAACAACTTTTATACAGTTTACAACAACTTAATATTCACTTATACAAAACTTTTTATCCGCTTTAACACGTCTTTATCATACGATAGCCAAACGATAACTAACTGACATGTAGGTAAAACAGCCCCTTATATGCCTAATTGCCTGCATTTTTGAAGATTCAGGAAATATCGACCATCTTCTATTTCCATATCCGCTAATTCAAATGTAACGTAAAGATATTCGATGTGGCAGTGCTGCCAAATTCACATATACCAAAATCTCACCATGCAGTGTTGTATTTTTATTTTCGTAACAATATAAATTTGGAACCCAGGTCACAGTCGAATAGAAATGATTTTACTAATATAATAGCAAATGAGGCAACTAATGCCCCATTAACTGCGTCATCCAACTACAGCATATCTGATTTTAACTGTTGTGTTTTTAGTGAAAACAACATAAGAATAAAATTCAAATTATATTTATTTCATTATTCTTTTCATTAGCAAAATATTTAATTACAGTTTATACAAAATAGCTTCTTAATTCGTTCACCGTTAGAGCTCTAATGGCTTTTCGTTTCAAAAGTTTCTTTTCTTCTTGTCTTGACATTTGTAAAAACAGTGATGCCAACACCTTCCCCATCAAAAATGATAGTGCCTGAACCACTGGGGTTGTTTTCGCTCTCTGACTGGCCTGAGATTGAAGTATTGAAGTATTCCTTTCGCTGTCGCCTGGGTCATCATGAATTGGCAAGGGTGTTGACAGTAGCCTTGGTGGTTGTTGTTTGGGTTCCTGGCAAATAATATCCAACTGTATCCACTTCTTCAATAGGTAACTGTTTTGTTCGAAGTCGCATTTGGCTTGCATGAGATCTGATGGACCTATCGGAATTTTGTAGTTGAACACGGTACATTACCCTTCCTATTCTTCCTTTAACTGAACCAGTTGACCATCTAAATTTGTTGTTGTGATAAACTTTTACATCCACAGTGTCTCCGACTAGGAAATCACGAGGCTTTGCTTTGTGGTACTCATTGAATTGTTTATTTTGAATTTTTTTTGCGTTCGTCAACCTCGTTGCTGTTTTGAGCATTTTGCTTAAGCAAGTCTAATGGCGTCTTTATTTTCAAACTTAGAATTATCTCTGCTGGAGATTGTTGCATAGGTGTGTTGGGATTTGACGTACTACGGTAGGTAGATAGGAACCCTTGAAGCGCTTTCTTTAAGCCTCCTTCCCCTCGATTTTTTTAAGAGATAGTTTTAACGTATCGGCAAATCTTTCAGCTTGTCCATTTGACTGTGGGTGGTGTGGTGCTGTTCGAATGTGGTCGATACCATTTTGCTTGCAAAACATCTCGAATTGTGCTGAAACGAATTGGGTACCATTGTCCGTAACTAAAATTTGCGGTAGACCAAATCTAGCGAACATAGCTTCTAACAGTTGAATAGTTTTGCTTGTCGTTGTTGAGGTTGTTGCAGTAATTTCTGGCCATTTTGAATAGGCGTCTATAGCTACAAGGAAATATGTTCCTTCTATTGGCCCGGCGTAATCTATGTGTATGCGTTCCCATGGACCATTTGGTGTTTTCCACAACTTAAGGCATGTCTTGGTGGATGATTTGGCGGCACTGGCACATTTATTACAATGTTTTACAAATTATCGATCTGCGCATCCATGCCTGGCCAGAAAACATAGGCCCTTGCAATTGTTTTCATTCTTTGTCTACCTTGATGGCCTTTAGAAGCTGTTGCAAGATACGGGATCTGTACTTGTGTGGTATGACAATTCGTTCTCCATACATTAAGCAGTAGTTTGAGATGTAAAGACCGTCTTTGTGTTTATAAAACAAGCGGACGTCGGGATCGTCGATTTTAACAATTGAGGGCCAGCCATTCTGAACGTTTTGTATAACTTTCTGCAACAGATGTGACTGTTGAGTGGCTCTTTGAACCATCGTGAGTTAGTGGCAATTTTTGAAGTATGTCGTCTTGAATACGATCTATATCGTTCTCTGCTTGTATTGAAATAATTACAAATTCTTCATCTGGGTTGACGTGCTCGTTGGTTAGTCTAGAGAAAACATCTGCATAGCCGAAATGTTTCGTTGATATATATTCAATGTTAAAGTCATACATTTTAAGCGTGAGCGCCCACCTTTGCAATCGATTTGCTGTATATACGGGGATATCTTTCTTAGAGCCAAATATAGATAACAGTGGCTTGTGATCGGCTTAGAGAGTGAATCTGCGACCGAAAATGTATCTGTGGAATTTGATAACAGCGAATACTAACGTAAGCGCTTCCTTTCCTATTTGACTATAAGCCTGCTCAGCTTTCGTCAACATCCTCGAAGCATGACTGATAGCCTTAACAGATTTGTCATGGTACCTGTGATATATACATGCGCCAACATCAGCATATGATGCATCTGCGGCTACAACTATTTCCAGAATTGGTCAAAATGTGTAAGAAAAAGATCAGACTTCAGAATCTCCTTAAACTTGTCGAACGATCGTTGACATTCAGGTATCCAGTTCCATACAGCATTTTTATGAAGAAGGGCATCTAGAGTTCGGCATAGCTCGTGCATTTTCTTAATGTATTTTCCATAATAATTTATAGCAGATATGAGTGTAGGGTTGCCAGGTTAGATGGTGGAGGCATGTTTGTTATGGCTTCGACCTTGCCAGGGTCAGGGCGAAGTCCATCCTTGTCAATGACTTGTCCAAGATATCGTACAGAATGCATGCCAAATTTGCATTTTCCTATTTTAAGTGTAAAAACGAATTCTTTTATTCTTTCTAGAGCACGTGTTATATGAGCATTGTGAGTTGCTTTGCTAGTGCCTGACACGATGATGTCGTCCATGTAAGCAGCAACACCGTCAATATCATCGATCATGGTTGACATTATCTGCTGAAATGCTCCCGGAGCTGATTTTATACCCAGTGGTAACCTGTTGAAAGTAAAAAGTCCACGATGCGTGTTGGTAGTGAGCATTTTACGTGAATCTTCTTCAACTTCGACTTGTAAAAAAGCGTCGAAAAGGTCAATGTGACTGAAAATTTTACCGTTTCCGATTTTTGAAAATATGTCTTCAGGCATTGGAAGCGGAAATTGGTTTGGTTGGAGTGCCTCATTTAACCCTGTTGAGTAATCTGCGGAGAAATAATTCCTAAACTTTGCAATCTCTGTAATTCTTTGTCTACCAAAGGTAAGACTGCATAGGCTACTGGACCTTTTGATCTTAAAACGGGTTTGACATTTTGCTTGAGATGTAGCTTGACTCTTGCTTTGGTACACAATCCTAAACCTTCTTCAAATAATTTTTGGAACCGTGAAACGACTGAGTTTGTTGTAATATGACCTTCTGTTATGTGATTGCAGACTTCTCGAAGAGCAACGTCCCACAGATTAAATTTTTCTATGAAATCTATTCCGAGAAGATTTATGTATGTCGTCAACAACATAACATATACCGGTTTTGACGACATTTTGAAAACAAATATGGCACATAAACTGACCAATTATGTTAAGACGGCGCCTGTCAGCATTATGTGCTGTTGATGTGAGTTTTATTAATTTAGACCTGCCAATGTACTCCCACATTGATTTCGATATGATTGTAATTTCTGACCCACAGTCGATTTGCAGGGTTACGTCTACACCATTTATGCGCAATGTCATGAATTTGCGCTTTGTTTGTATATCACCTACGCTATTAACAAAAATTTCTTTGACAAAGGTTTTATCGCGATTGAATTTAGAAAAAGTACTTTTCTTGCTTGACTGTTTGTTTGAGAAACAGCCACAACAACCTTCCTTGTGTCCAATCCGTGCACATTGCTTACACTTGTTGCTTTTGTATTTGTAATCTTTCATATAATGCATTCCGCCACATGCCCAACACGGTGTGCGCGGGGTGCTTGATGATTTACCACTTCCAACTTGTTCTTGATGTGAGTTTGTTGGGTACTTTTTAACTCGAGATTGTTTTATAGAATTTACAGCTGTCTTTGATGTGTTGTCTTTCTCAACTAAATTGGCATCTGACTTTAAATTTATTAGCATTTGAGACTCGGCTATAAGTTTGTCGATTCCTTTGAGTGTGCCGTCATTTAGTTTTGACAAAAGACGCGTACGGATGTCCTTATCGCGTGATGACCTCAACCCAAGAATAAAAATTAAGCTCTTGAACTCATCTGCTGATATTTTAGATAACTCGAACCCTTCACAAAGTTTGTTTATTTTGCTTCCATACGTAGTAAAATCTTCTACATCACTTTTTTCCAGCTGTAGACACTCGTACCTGCGATGAAACAATCTCTTTTGGGGACCAAGTAATTCTACAAATTTCTTGACAGTTTCTTCAAAAGTAAAATCATATGTTATTTTTGGCAGAATTAAGTTTTGAGTACTTCATCCATCGAGGATGAATTTTACGCAAAAGAAGCCGCACTTTTGTGGAGTCATCAAGATTTTTGCCATCTTCTTTAAAAAGCTGCTTATATCTGTTGTACCATGACTCAAAATATACTGCTGACTCTGCATCGTAGCAAAACTCCTTTATTTGATTTGAAAGATCGAATGCCGTATTTGAGGTTACGTTTTTATCTCCGTTTTTTTGCAAAAGCTGTTGCAGTATCGCGTCGTAATTCTGCAAAAGTTTTGTTAGCGTCTCAAGGCATTTTTCAGCCATCTTGAACATTTCTCACAACTTCTCTTATAACTTTTTTTTATTTTTATTATTTTTGAAAAGAGACGGTGAACTATGTGAATGTATATTTACGAAAATCCTCGTCGCCACAATTATGTTGTGTTTTTAGTGAAAACAACATAAGAATAAAATTCATTCATTAGCAAAATATTTAATTACAGCTTATACAAAATAGCTTCTTAATTCGTTCACCGCTAGAGCTCTAATGGCTTTTCGTTTTAAAAGTTCCTTCTCTTCTTGGCTTGACATTTGTAAAAACAATGATGCCAACATTAACAATAAAAAATTACAATTATCGAAATAACTGCTTATTCCAAAAAACCTGGTATAAAATGATCAATAGCAATAAATTATGTAGAGACGACTTTTTAAAACTCAAAAGTCTCCCTACAAGGAGAAAAGACTTAATAAAATTCGAAATATTACGCCCAGGACACTCAAAATTGTCTCATGGTCACTTAAAGAACTTACACATTGACCAAATATGCAACTGCAATGTAAATCCTTCAGAAATTCATGGTCATATACTTTTTCCATGTATTAAGTTCCATAAACTCCGACATAAAATTTTACAAACATTCGTAATCCCAAAAACCTTCTATCCAACCCTACAATAAGTAATATATCTCAAATTATTGAATTTCTAAAAGAATTTAAAATTTTTAATTTAATTTAGTCCTCTAATAAGTCAACTATATTAAATACATATTATTATTATAAGTGTACAGATTATTATTATAAATAAGTTATTGAGCCTAAGGCCTAGTAGCCATGACCTATTATAAATTTACATGAGTAATAATTTTTAATTATTGTCTAATGCCGTTAAATAAATAAATATTCAGTTCAGTACTTGTTCTGTGTTTGGTTGCCTCAAAGTTCTTTTAATAAAATTAATGGAGTTTCGGTCTTAACAATACCGTCTAAATCAACAATTAAAAAAGTTTGAAATACATATTAACAATAAAAATGTCGCAGTTCTATAAATATACAGAAACACGATGAGTTTTGTTCCGTTGATTTTTTTACTTGTCAGCAGCGTTACCATTTTGGTTATTTTTAACTAAAATTGGTTATTTTCTTCTTTGATGTGTAGATGAGTACTTTTTTCCATTTTGGTTACTTTTTTCTCGAAGAAAAAAATTAAGATAATGATTTCTTTTAACGTTTATTATCCAGGTTCTTATTAAGTGTATCACTTTAAAAATGGATTTTTTGGCTTTTATATGGTCTATGGTCTTTCCCATCCTTCTGGTAACATATAGATTTCGTTCCAAAAGACTGCAAATTTTTTTGAGGCCAAGAACGAATAGAACCAATTTCTATTCAGTTCTAAAGTGAAAGGTACTCCGATCGAAGCAAATGGTAATCTGATGGGCAATATCTGGATTATAAGGCGTCTGGCGTCTAGCCATCTAGGTCAACTGATCTTGGAATATTTGGCCGAGCGTTGTCCTAATAGATCTATTTTTCATGGCCAGTAATGATTGAATGGCGCTATAATTTTTTCCAGCTTGAATAGCTTTTTCAGTTTGAAAATAATCTTCATAGAGTAATGCCTTCAATTCATCATCTCTGAACATTTTGTCTGGACTGGGAGGTCTTCCTTTTTCATGTCAAGTTCATTACTTCTGAACTGCAAATAATCTCTAGCACGTTGAGATCGGAAGAACATATTCAGGATAAGCTTTAGCAAGCAATCAAAGAAATACAACTTCGTTGCTTATATTATTTCGTTCAGTGGCTAGGTGAGAATTAATATCCGACACATTTCGCTTCAACGCTATTGCTTCGTTCGGGTATTTAGCGATTCATTAAGATACCTGTTATTAAAGGCTATTGAGCTAAAATTATCCACAAATAAATTTTAAAACCTCTAAAGTAAACATATGATCGAACAATATTTTCTATTGTGCGAAGTTTGTTAATACATATTGTAGTTAAAATATTTAGAACAAAATTATCGTAAATTGTTGTACCAAGTTTTTTTCACCAGTCTAAGTTCATTCAATTCTGCTATAAATTTCATATATAAAATAATATTTTAATATTTTTTGTATAAAATTGTGATTTTAAGTTTTTGGTTACTTTTTATTGAAATTTGGTTACAAAAAAATCGAAGTGGTGATAACGCGTGAATATGAAATTTATATGTTTTAGTGATATTATCTTATTTAATATGTGTATATTTTGCTAAGCCTCCGCTAGCATAACTAGGCTTCGTTTTTTGAATATGAAGTTTTACTAGAAAAAAAAAATTAAGTCTTGTTTATTATCAACATTTAAATGAGAAAACATAAAGTATACACGCGTCGCAGACAAAAGTGTTTTTTTTTACGATGAATTGCAAAAGTAATACATACGCATTCATACATAAGTCCACGATATCCAAAGTTTAACAAGGGAGACTTCTCTCAATAATTATCTACAGCCGCTGCTCTCTTTTCTGCTTTACACGGCAGATGCAATAGTTAGAGAATTTTTTCATAGCGTAAGTACTCATAATCAGTCGTTAGCAATGTTATGAGGTGATACCGCTGTTAAAGATTGTCAGATGGTCTGGACTGATATGGAACCGATGATCTATTGGTTGGTAGGCGGTACCACAGGAGCACACAAAGAAAAATCAATACAGTTTTATTACAAAAATAATAATAAGTGTTCAAAGTACACGGTAATTTTTAAAATATATATAAAAGAGAACTGCAAGAATCATATTTTTGTTGATTTAATCATGCACAAAAGTTTTTATTTCAATCGATCACCATACACAAACGAATTTTTTTTAATTAAAACACATATCGCATTCGAACCAAGCAGTCAATGCATTATTCAAATTTTTGATTTATTCTCTTTCAACACTCGTTTGAAACACACATGTTTTATGCGGTGTTTGCTTTGATTAAAACTAAAAAACTAAATACATTAATTTATTCAAAACATATTTGAAAAAAACAAAGTTTGTCTTGCAACAATCAATATGACTATGAACATGTGGGTGAATAAAAAAATTCCATTCGTTGTTAATCTTTGAAACTATATAGTCGTTTAAATAATAATAATAATTTAATTTATTTTTTTAGTAATAAATTATTGTTTTATTATTTTTACTTTTTTTAATGGACTTATTTTTTATTAAATATATGTTTGTTATTGTATTGGATTTTTTAATTAAATGTGTTTTTATATTGTAATAGAATATAAAGGGTCCGCCAAATAATTTTTTTTTTTTTTTTTAAAATGCTATAAAAAAAACTACTGAATATTTTCTCAAATTTCTTTTTTATTTGAAAGTACAATCCTTCCGGTTAATAAAAGAAAATAATTTCATTCAAATGGCTGCGTCGACTGGCCATGCAGTAGCCTAAACGATCGGTCCAATTTTTATGCACATTATCGATTGTGTGCGGCTGTATTTCACCAATGGCTTCACGAATATTGTCCTTTAAAGGGTCAATTGTCTCTGGCTTGTTGGCGTAACTCTTATCTTTGACGGCACCTCACAAATAATAGTCCAACGGTGTCAAATCGCAGCTCCGAGGTGGCCAAACGACATCAGCTCTGCGGCTGATAATGCGATCTTCAAAAACAGGGCGCAAAACATCGAGTGTAGCTTCGGCTGTGTGGCACGTAGCGCCGTCCTGTTGAAACCAAATGTTGCTGATACCCTCCTCTTCAATTTTTGTGAACAAAAAATTCGTTCAACATGGCAAGATAACGATCGCCATTGACTGTAACGGCCACTCCTTGCTCATTTTCGAAGAAAAATGGCCCAATTATGCCTCTGGACAAATATCCGCACCAAACAGTGACTTGTCTTGGGTGTATCGGCTTTTCAATGTATGCGTGCGGGTTTTCTGTGCCCCAAATGCGACAATTTTGCTTGTTTACATACCCGCCAAGATCAAAATGAGCTTCATCTGAAAAAATGATTTTTTTTGGCAAAATCGGCATCTTCTGTAAGTCGATCGCAGGCCCACTTAGCGAAGCGTATACACAACCATATTCGTTCAGCGGAAGGATAAAACTAATTATCTGTCTAATCAGACATGAGCTAAGTGTTACCATTCACTAAATAAGCACTAGTTGAAAAGAAAAAACGTTAGATGGCGGACCCTTTAGCATGTATTATTTTTTATTATTATTATTATTATTATTATTATTATTATTATTATTATTATTATTATTATTATTATTATTATTATTATTATTATTATTATTATTATTATTATTATTATTATTATTATTATTATTATTATTATTATTATTATTATTATTATTATTATTATTATTATTATTATTATTATTATTATTATTATTATTATTATTATTATTATTATTATTATTATTATTATTATTATTATTATTATTATTATTATTATTATTATTATTATTATTATTATTATTATTATTATTATTATTATTATTATTATTATTATTATTATTATTATTATTATTATTATTATTATTATTATTATTATTATTATTATTATTATTATTATTATTATTATTATTATTATTATTATTATTATTATTATTATTATTATTATTATTATTATTATTATTATTATTATTATTATTATTATTATTATTATTATTATTATTATATT
>JAKWBJ010000443.1:67500-74195 GCA_023159175.1 Wohlfahrtia magnifica | reverse complement strand
ATCGTGCTCTGGGAAGAGCGATCTTACAATCCTCGACATTTTGTCTGCATTCATTATTGGAGTGGCGCCTCTAGAGCAGAGTTTCCCCATAACAATTTTATAACACATTCCCCAAGGATTTGAGTTAATATCTTCTCGCAGCGACTCCCATAACCTTTTCTTGCTATTGAAAATTTGCCTGTGCAGTTGCCTCTTTGCCGCTCTGTAGATGTTTCTTTCGTTCTCGGCATCGCCTCGTCGTCTGGCCCTAGTGAGTCTTCTTCTACATTTACAGCACTCGCGTCTTGCCCTTGCGATGTCGTCGTTCCACCAGTGCACTGCCTTTCTTCTTTCCCTGCTCGCTCCTATTCGCGGCATCGCCTTATCACAGCTTCGTTGTATTTCACTTATTAAGACCTCCGCTGCTCTGGACGCATTTTGATTTTCCGGGACTGCGCGCATTCTTTGCTCTATTTCCATTAATAGAATTTCTGCGATCAGCTTTCCGCTGTTCCATTTGCGAGTCGTCGCCGTATATCGCTGTCCCTCTCCGCTACCTCTTGTAGCGCCTGTCTCGATACTGAACGAAATGTACTGATGATCACTGCCCGTGTATGTCTCGAGAACCTTCCATTCGGCGATCCTACGCAGTGTCCTTTCCGCTACAAGGGTAACATCAGGGATGGTGCCTTCGCATCTAGGTCGTCTGAGTGTGGGAGTATTTCCCGTGTTTGCCGCGATCAGTCCAGCTCTGGCCATCATGTTAACAATTCTTCTTCCTCTTGTATCAGTTATCCGCATTCCCCACTCAACAGCTTTGGCATTTAGGTCTCCTGCGACTATAAGGTGCCCTCGGATGGTACGAATAAAATCCTCAATGCCGTTCAGTTTTTCTTCGAAGTCTTCAATACTGTCGCTAGGTGTGAGATAGCAACTGACCAGGGTGAGATCTTCGATTTGCAGCCATGCAAAGCAATTTCCTTTTCCCCTTTTACCTGGTGCAAATTTACTCGTGTCAGGGATCCATAATGCTGCTGTTGCGCTATCGTCGTCGATCCATAGCCCGCTCTTCCTGCTGTATTGCTCACTGATAATGGCGATGACCGCTCTTTCCTCCATCATAATCTGTGGCAGCAGTGCGTCTGCTACTTTACTCCTATGCATGTTAAGCTGAAGGATTTTCATGACTGTCTATCGGCCTTGCAGCTTCTTGAACCTGGTAGGTGATCCGTCGGAGATTTGCCCTGTTCCATGCAGATGCAGCAGTTGGGTTGATTTTCGCACTGTTTCAACATGTGTCCCCTCTTCGCCACATCTTATACATATACCCTTTGCCTTCCTATCCGTCCCATGACATTCTCTTTGCTCGTGTCCCAGCCCGAAGCACTTAAAACAACGCTTGTTTTCCTCCCGGTACCTCAGCCTGCAGTAAGTCCACCCAATTTTAATGCGTTCCGCCCTCAGCAGCAGTTTTGCACCACTCGTTGGAATATCCACAAAGGCTCTTCTTTGGTTCCATATGTTCAGGTTAGTCAATCGGACGGTTATATCCCCTTCTATTGTATCGGTCGTCCTACATACAGCAGCAATGATATCCTCCTTTGTAGAGGTGCAGTCTATATCTCGGATCTCTATGGTAATTTTTGGCCTTAGATCCCTCACCTCAGCGGCTTCCTTCAGAGATTCTTTAATGGCTTCAGAGAACTGTTCTACTTTACCCCCGTGTGCTACCTCCAAGAGCAAGGCACCAGCTTTGGTCTTGCGAATGGAACGGACCCTGATGTCTGCATCCTCTGGCTTCACATTCTCTTTTAGTCTCCTCAGGACATCCGCATAGCTGTGGCCTTTGGTTGGTTTCACTACCACTGCGTCCGGTCGATGTTTGGGCCAAATTTTCCGAAGTTTCTCCTTACTGACCGATTTTCCGCTTGAGGCGACGGGTATTCGCTCATCTTCGTTTTTTCTTCTGTCCTCGGTTACTTTTCCCGGTTGGTTTCTTCTTTTTCATTACAGGTTGCCAGTTACCTTCTTGCTCACCTGCTTTGTGCTTTTTCCCCGTGTCATCCTTGACCGGGCTGGAAGCCGTTCTCTTGTTCGAAGTGGGTGTGGCGTCTTCCTCCACGGTTACAATTTGCTCCTTATTAGCAAAGGATTTTAGCAATCTGTTGCCCAGCTTCAACTCCTTCTCTGCTATTTTCCAGCTCCTTCAGTGATTATTTATGACATCCAGTAGTTCATCAAGTTCCGATACACCTTTTTTGATATCCATACTGATGTTTCTCTGCTTCGTAAGGGCTGACCTCATTCTAATAAGTACTGCTCTGCACTCCTGCAAACCCTGTTCCTCAGCTGTTCTCGCCCTGTAGATAAGTTCTTCCCGTGGTGACATCTGCGGTTGCGTTTGACCCTCAGAATCACCATGCGTAGTAACAACAGTTTCCTCATCCCTAGCTAAGACCCTTATTGGTCGTAGACCACTGTAGCTGGCAGTTCCGGTGGGTGTACCCAGAGGTGTTCCAGGAGGAGACCATGCAACTTTATTACTCTTCTTGAAAGCATCCGCGTTTACCTTATCTTCTTTGCCCATATTGCCTGCACCTCCATCCATTACCCCGGCCAACCTCCCTACCGGGGTAGCATCAACAATTAAAGGCGGGCCGTGGTCTCATATGCCCATTGCTTGGGCGAATAGGGTCCATATCCACCCCTTATCTAATATACTCACAACAGAAAAAAGATAAAGTTACTTATTACCAATTTACCTATTAATAATAATTTCTTTTTTCTCTCAATACTTCCGCTTACCAAAAAACACGTCCGAGCTATTCGATTGTCAAAAGAATAATCATAATAATAATATTAATAATAATAATAATAATAATAATAATAATAATAATAATAATAATAATAATAATAATAATAATAATAATAATAATAATAATAATAATAATAATAATAATAATAATAATAATAATAATAATAATAATAATAATAATAATAATAATAATAATAATAATAATAATAATAATAATAATAATAATAATAATAATAATAATAATAAATAATAATAATAATAATAATAATAATAATAATAATAATAATAATAATAATAATAATAATAATAATAATAATAATAATAATAAATAATAATAATAATAATAATAATAATAATAATAATAATAATAATAATAATAATAATAATAATAATAATAATAATAATAATAATAATAATAATAATAATAATAATAATAATAATAATAATAATAATAATAATAATAATAATAATAATAATAATAATAATAATAATAATAATAATAATAATAATAATAATAATAATAATAATAATAATAATAATAATAATAATAATAATAATAATAATAATAATAATAATAATAATAATAATAATAATAATAATAATAATAATAATAATAATAATAATAATAATAATAATAATAATAATAATAATTAATAATAATAATAATAATAATAATAATAATAATAATAATAATAATAATAATAATAATAATAATAATAATAATAATAATAATAATAATAATAATAATAATAATAATAATAATAATAATAATAATAATAATAATAATAATAATAATAATAATAATAATAATAATAATAATAATAATAATAATAATAATAATAATAATAATAATAATTAATAATAATAATAATAATAATAATAATAATAATAATAATAATAATAATAATAATAATAATAATAATAATAATAATAATAATAATAATAATAAATAATAAATAATAATAATAATAATAATAATAATAATAATAATAATAATAATAATAATAATAATAATAATAATAATAATAATAATAATAATAATAATAATAATAATAATAATAATAATAATAATAATAATAATAATAATAATAATAATAATAATAATAATAATAATAATAATAATAATAATAATAATAATAATAATAATAATAATAATAATAATAATAATAATAATAATAATAATAATAATAATAATAATAATAATAATAATAATAATAATAATAATAATAATAATAATAATAATAATAATAATAATAATAATAATAATAATAATAATAATAATAATAATAATAATAATAATAATAATAATAATAATAATAATAATAATAATAATAATAATAATAATAATAATAATAATAATAATAATAATAATAATAATAATAATAATAATAATAATAATAATAATAATAATAATAATAATAATAATAATAATAATAATAATAATAATAATAATAATAATAATAATAATAATAATAATAATAATAATAATAATAATAATAATAATAATAATAATAATAATAATAATAATAATAATAATAATAATAATAATAATAATAATAATAATAATAATAATAATAATAATAATAATAATAATAATAATAATAATAATAATAATAATAATAATAATAATAATAATAATAATAATAATAATAATAATAATAATAATAATAATAATAATAATAATAATAATAATAATAATAATAATAATAATAATAATAATAATAATAATAATAATAATAATAATAATAATAATAATAATAATAATAATAATTAATAATAATAATAATAATAATAATAATAATAATAATAATAATAATAATAATAATAATAATAATAATAATAATAATAATAATAATAATAATAATAATAATAATAATAATAATAATAATAATAATAATAATAATAATAATAATAATAATAATAATAATAATAATAATAATAATAATAATAATAATAATAATAATAATAATAATAATAATAATAATAATAATAATAATAATAATAATAATAATAATAATAATAATAATAATAATAATAATAATAATAATAATAATAATAATAATAATAATAATAATAATAATAATAATAATAATAATAATAATAATAATAATAATAATAATAATAATAATAATAATAATAATAATTAATAATAATAATAATAATAATAATAATAATAATAATAATAATAATAATAATAATAATAATAATAATAATAATAATAATAATAATAATAATAATAATAATAATAATAATAATAATAATAATAATAATAATAATAATAATAATAATAATAATAATAATAATAATAATAATAATAATAATAATAATAATAATAATAATAATAATAATAATAATAATAATAATAATAATAATAATAATAATAATAATAATAATAATAATAATAATAATAATAATAATAATAATAATAATAATAATAATAATAATAATAATAATAATAATAATAATAATAATAATAATAATAATAATAATAATAATAATAATAATAATAATAATAATAATAATAATACTAATAATAATAATAATAATAATAATAATAATAATAATAATAATAATAATAATAATAATAATAATAATAATAATAATAATAATAAATAATAATAATAATAATAATAATAATAATAATAATAATAATAATAATAATAATAATAATAATAATAATAATAATAATAATAATAATAATAATAATAATAATAATAATAATAATAATAATAATAATAATAATAATAATAATAATAATAATAATAATAATAATAATAATAATAATAATAATAATAATAATAATAATAATATAATAATAATAATAATAATAATAATAATAATAATAATATAATAATAATAATAATATAATAATAATAATAATAATAATAATAATAATAATAATAATAATAATAATAATAATAATAATAATAATAATAATAATAATAATAATAATAATAATAATAATAATAATAATAATAATAATAATAATAATAATAATAATAATAATAATAATAATAATAATAATAATAATAATAATAATAATAATAATAATAATAATAATAATAATAATAATAATAATAATAATAATAATAATAATAATAATAATAATAATAATAATAATAATAATAATAATAATAATAATAATAATAATAATAATAATAATAATAATAATAATAATAATAATATAATAATAATAATAATAATAATAATATAATAATAATAATAATAATAATAAAATAATAATAATAATAATAATAATAATAATAATAATAATAATAATAATAATAATAATAATAATAATAATAATAATAATAATAATAATAATAATAATAATAATAATAATAATAATAATAATAATAATAATAATAATAATAATAATAATAATAATAATAATAATAATAATAATAATAATAATAATAATAATAATAATAATAATAATAATAATAATAATAATAATAATAATAATAATAATAATAATAATAATAATAATAATAATAATAATAATAATAATAATAATAATAATAAATAATAATAATAATAATAATAATAATAATAATAATAATAATAATAATAATAATAATAATAATAATAATAATAATAATAATAATAATAATAATAATAATAATAATAATAATAATAATAATAATAATAATAATAATAATAATAATAATAATAATAATAATAATAATAATAATAATAATAATAATAATAATAATAATAATAATAATAATAATAATAATAATAATAATAATAATAATAATAATAATTAATAATAATAATAATAATAATAATAATAATAATAATAATAATAATAATAATAATAATAATAATAATAATAATAATAATAATAATAATAATAATAATAATAATAATAATAATAATAATAATAATAATAATAATA
>JAKWBJ010000443.1:0-65000 GCA_023159175.1 Wohlfahrtia magnifica | reverse complement strand
AATTGAATTTAATTTCACATAATTTTACTGTTTCTTTCTTTTGATATATAATTGTAAAATAATAAAAATGTGACATTTCACAAACTCAAATAAAAAGAAAAAGTATAATAGTGTGAAAAAATATGTGATGATATGTCAAAAAATAGGGATTGAAATTTTAAATTTTTATAAATTTCTCTAAGCAATAAGTTTTTTCATTTGGTCAGAGTTGTATTCTACAGAAGCATGGAGAGAATGGGAAATTGAATTTAATTTCACATAATTTTACTCTTTCTTTCTTTTGATATATAATTGTAAAATAATAAAAATAAACCTATTATTTCAAGTATTTACGTTTAATTATAAATAAATTATGATACACGTATTTATCGTAAACAGATATTAAAAACGGTGCACAGTATGATAAATTTATAAAACGAAAGCACGATCGTATCAACTTATCCATCCCTGCAAATAGCTGTTGAATTATTTGCTGCTATCAAAAAAAAAAAGAAATAAAAATTTACTTTACATATGAAAGTGGCTTTTTGATGGATTGAATTTAACACAATACTTTTTTCGGCTTTTTTCATCAACATTTTGTGTTAAAATTTTAAACATTTTTAAAAGCATAAAATATTTTTTTATTCTGAACAGCTGTTTTTATATTAAAAATATTTTTCATTTATTTGTTGTGGGATAGTGTAAAAGCAAAATGTAATGAGCAAATGTTATTTTCTATTTTTTTTTTACAGTCAGATAAAAACCATTGGATTATGGTCTTGCAAAATCTAATGAAAATCTTAATCACATATCCTGACTAGTGACTGGCATTGTTATTAGTTTTTTTTTTTTCAGATAAAAATATTCAATTTTTATAGCTCTGCTGCGTACATCTACTACATTAAGACTGGTTTACACGACAATACTTTATGTACGTAAAATTAGAGAGAAAATATTATAAAATTCCATCCGTATTTTAAAAATGAGAGTGAAAATCTTAAAACAGATAAATACCAAAGCAAAGTAAAATGAAAACAGCTGTTTTAAAAGGCACCAATAGTACGAGCGAAAAAATTTGTTTTTTTCTTTGTTTATTTTATTTGCTTACATAAAACTACACCTCTGATCTAATCAAGTGTGATGGTTATTAAAAAATTTTTAAAATAAAGAGAGCCGTACGACTGCAAATTTTTCATGCGTATTTTCTCTCAATGCACATACATACATATTGAGTTTACACGATACTATCCGCTATCATGTAAACCCCTCTTTAATGGTTTTCATAGTTTTTTAGGTACATACATATAATTTTCTTTAATGTTTCTAACCATTTGCATTTCTTGTTAACGCGGGAGCTACGGTCACATTTGGCAAATATTTGACGGAAAAAAACGTAGCAACTATTTTATAGGAACATTTTATGTGAACTTTCCCCAAAAAAAAAAATAATTTAAAAAACAACAGTTCTAAAAAATTTGTGTTTAATTTTAAATTTTGTGTGAAAAAATAAATAAAAAAATTAATTTTTCTATAAAATAGTGCAAATTTGTTAAATTTCAATTAAAGTGGAAAAAACTAAACTGGCCAATAGGAAGAAAATTATCACCTGCTTTTGAAAATATACTCCTGATATACAGCATAACCAGCCTTTCACATATCTTTGACCCGATTTCTAAATCCCTTTCTGTTTTCTATAATTTTCTTATGAAACTCTACGGCTTATTGTCTTTCGCTTAATTACCTAATTCACCTAAATATTTTATCCCGAAACAGAAATTTACATTAAATTTTCCTCGTCTAATTAGCCTAAGTATAAATATGGCCTAATAAAATTTTATTTTATTTATGATATGGTAGAATACAATTATATTTATGTTCCAACTTAAATTTAATGGCCATAGTGACTGCGGCAATCAACCAGGCTTAATAACATATTTCAGGTACTCGTTAAATACGTTCTTCGCATAATTACCGAAAAATCTCTGATTTTTTGTGGAGGTATTATCCAGGTAATACTGTACAACCAAAAGTTGAAACATGTGTGTACGTATAGTGCACAATTATGGAATTGCACTAGCAATATAAATATTGCTATTATACAGCGCTTTCAAAATAAAGTAATTCAAAGCATCGTAAATGAAATACAGGAAATACAGATTTTGAAGGCGATCTTGGGGTAAATAGTGTGACGACATAAATCCACGAAAACCTCTCAACATTATTCCTTGGTGATTAAACTGGTACACAGCGCAGACTTAGAAGAAGGTAGCCTTCTGACCTTGTTTTGCACAACTCCAACGTTGTTTTCTTGTTGAATTATATTTAGTAATTTAAATTTTTTTTAATATTGTAATAAATATGTCGTTAGTTGTTATTAAGAACTAGCTGCAGTAAATTAATAAAATAAAAAACTTTCTATTCGCAAAATATTTTCGAAATGTTACCGTACCTTAAGTTTTCGTGACCAATAGCGGCAGTTTTCCTAATTAGTTGCAATGGGTAGCCAGACACCGGTCACTTGGGTCGAATACTGATCCCACTGTGATGCCCATAGAAGGTAGCGTTCAAGCGGACCTACATGTCCGCGCGCCGGTCCGAAACGAACCAACCAGACGCATTCACAAAGGAAGAAACCCGCTGACATTTATATCCGCTAGGTCCGATATGGCATGCAGAAACGAACTGCCAAGGAACCAGAAGTCTGCAAAAAGAAAGTGGCACCCCAACCAGGGAGACTAATTTTTAATATCAAGTTAAAAAGGTTCAAGTTCACAATGAGAGTCATAGATTATACAAACATTCCTTGAATACTTGGACAGAGTGGATCTTGTTAATAACAAGCAACGAGCCTTCTTTTAAAGTGCGATGAAGCTCATCATAAACTTATTTCTTTTATTTTTAGAAGAAACTTAAAGGAGGAAATGATGTCTACTTTATTGTGACAAATGCTCTTAATCAGGACAAATTGGAAAATATTTTTACAGTGTTGCGACAAAAAGGAGGTAAGAATTGCAACCCTTTATGGTGTCTAAAAATGTTCAGTCAAGCTCGCTTAGTAATTGTGAATCGAACTAAGATCAGTCAATAGAAATTGAGACAATGAAATTATTGAGTCGTTTAACGGTCGACTCCAGATTGGTTTGATGATAATAGTCTTCGCCACAGACTGGAGCTATTAGGCTTTCTTTTAATAGTACTTTTCAGTTAATTTTTTTGCGTTTCGTCTGTAGAAAAAGACAGTAAGAAATTCTAAAAGTAGGAATTCTTTCAAATGAAGAACTCAATACTTTATTTTTATTAATAATTTTAATATTATCAATCAATTTATCTATTTAACTTAATTAAAATTGTATTTTTGTTATTTATTAAAGTGTGCATGTACAAAAACAACATTTTAAATTTAAATTATTACACAAAAATAAAGTTACATGTATGTATGTTATACTTGATAAATGTACAAAAATAAAATTTTAATTTAAATATTTTTTGTAATATTCTAATTAATTTAACTTTGATATTTATGTATAAAATTTAAAATAATAATGTATGTAAATAAATACACATAAAAACTATTATTTTGTAAATTTATTTCTAAGACAAAAATTTAGTTAGAATTTTTTAATATATCTGGAAAAATAATTATATGTATTTACTTACAATATTATTATATACGTACATGTCAAAAATTACAAAATTAAAACAAATTACTTTTGATTATTCATTACGTAGACAGCGAAAAACAAATAAATAAATAAATTATTTCCAAAGTCAAAAACAAAAAAGTACCGAATGGGTTAATAATTTCGTGAACAATTTCGTCCCTTCTGTATGTGTGCAAACATACAAGGGAGCATGAAAGAGGTCTTTTTATTTTCTTTTCTTTTTAGCGTTGTTATAATGAGAGCAAACAATACAATATTACACGAGAAGAGAGCAAACATCAACGGCAGGTTTCAATATTACAGCCAGTGCTGGTACTATTGGTAGAATTCTACCAAAATTGGTAGAAAATTTTTCATTTGAGAGAATGTTATGCTATATAGAATTTTGGTAGATATTAGCAGAAGCTTAAAAATTTAAATGTTACTATGTTATTAAAAGCAATTCACATTACTTTGTTGATGGCAAAGTGGAAAAACTTGTTTATGTCAACATTCGGAAAGAAAATATGTATGAAGAAAAGTGCAGAGAAAAAGGATAACGAAAGCAATAGCCCATTTGACCAAGACTACGATTTTTAAGCAAACATTGGGTAATGCAAATGGGTTGATCCGTATCTGGCCCTAGCTTACAGAGGCACCTGCGCAGAGCCCAGAAATTAATATAATTGAACATCTTTAAAAGCAATTGGCTAAAAAAGTTTATCAATAAAAGTTTAACGCACTATTCAGCTAAAGACAACATTATCAAAAGTATAGAACTCCATAGAGCCGGAAGAATGCTAAAAGTTGTTAAAATTGATTCCTAGGCGCTTACTGCTTGTTCTAAATTACAAAGGATATGCAAACTATTGCTAACAGTTCTATTATTGCACTCCAAGTATTCATTAAAAAAAAAATTTATATATTTATTTAGAGCACTTTTCTATAAAAAGTTTTTGTCCGATTGGAGTCACTGTATGTCAATGGTGTTCATTTCATAGAGCAATAGTTTACGTTTAACTCACACGTATTCTTACGCTCTTGGTTTTAGTCCTCTCTTTGTCTGCTTTGCTCTTGGTCGCCACTGAAACAACGACGAATTAACATGTGGAGTGTCTGTTTATGGATTTTTTATTTTCTACTAAATGTACTGATTAAAATTATAAGCAATGTGCAACAAATCTTTTGTGATTATTAATGCATTTGGTAATCCCCAATGCATTATAAATTTTACACAAAACGTTTACATTTTTATATTTTGAATTTAAAATAAATTCTTAGAGAACTTAATACCACCTTTAACCCGTTAAAATTTTCTTGCAGTTCATTTCTTTTTCTCACAAATGCATTACTGTATATATAAATTTTGGGCATAATTTTTCTTCGTATGTGTAATTTTGAAGCCGGTTGTGTGTAATTCATAATGCTGTTGGTGACAACACTGCATTTGATGTTTCCTTAAAACATTGATGTTCATTTCATACAACAATTGTTCGCGTTCAATTCACACTTATTATCACGCTCTTGCTTTAGTCGTCAATTAGACACCGACAAAAGCACATGTGTCGAGATCAGGGCTGCCAGATGAAATTTGCAGGTAATCGTCATTTTTCCGATAAATTTTAAAAATATAGTCATTTAAGTTTTGAAAAATCGTCAAAGAAATAATTCCAAACAAACAAGGAGGTTTTTAGTGTTTTCCAGTTTTGCTTTTAGTACCAATGTATATAGTACATATAAAAAATTAAACAATTTTAATTTTTAACGGACTTCACTTTTAAAATAACATAAATATTTGTATCAAAAAACTCAAAATACGTTTGGCCAAAACAAATGCAACTTATAATAAGATTAAAAAAAAAAAACTTTAAACTGAAAAATATTAATATTTCAATGCAAACACAGAATTATGCAGCACAGCTGTGCAACGACGTGGCATAGATTCTATTAAATTCTGTACTATCGATGCTGGAATTAAGTTCCACGCCGCTTTTATTTTTATGAACAACTCGTTCGAATTTCGAACGGTATTACGGGTGATTAAGGTGGCCATTTCATCACAGTTATATTTTCTTCAGCTAACCATGACTTCACCACTCTTGATGTATGATTTAGGTGATTGTCATGTTGCAAAACCCAAGCAAGTGGTATTTCACATTCAGCATAAGGAAGCATAACATCTCTTAAAATTTCTTTGTACATATGCTGATCCATTATATCATCGATTAGGTGCAGGTGGACCACTCCATTGGCAGAGAAACACTCCCAAACCATCACACTGCCTCCCCCATGTTTTACTGTTTTGGTGCAATGCTATGAAATCAGCCGCATATTTGATGGCCTCCTCACATAGCATAAGCCGTCACTCCCGATTATATTGAATTTTGATTCTTCACTGAATAATACTGTCTTCCATTTGGAAATTTGTCAGTTTAAGTGGTCTCTGGCAAATTTTAACCGCTTCAATTGGTTACGCTTTGAAATAAGCGATTGTTTTTGCTGGACGGCGAACCCGTAAAGAGGCATTTACCAAACGTCTACGCTCACTTCTAGCAGCTATTGGTAGTTAAAGGTCTTTAACTAGTTGCGACCATATAATAAAGGTTGTTTTTTTTACAGTTTGCACGATCAAGTTATCTGTACGCTGACTTGTGTGTCGTGGACGTCCTCCCCGATGGATCACCGAAATTGTTTTTGTGGCTTTATACTTATTTATTATTCGTGATATTGAACTTTTGTGAACTTTATATTTTTCAGATATCGTTTTTTGAGACATTCCTTTGGTATATTCGTCAACAATGCGTTTTTTAATTCCAATCCGAAGTTATTGCGAGCCATTTCTAATAGGTAGTTTGTGACCGTACAAGAAAATATTTTTTGTCAAATATTTACTTAAATCACTTTTCAACACTCAAGAAAACCAAAAACTTTCCAGAAAATATTAAATATGAAAAGACATGTGAGTTACAATAACGGTATCTTCAAATTTCTTCAGAGTTGCATTTGGTTTGGCCAGAGAGTTGCATTTGTTACAAAATATGAAAATATTTATTGGAAAACTTACCATTATTGTTTTAATTGAAACTTAAATATGAAAAAAATTAAAAGTTGATGTACGTTTTAAATTAATATAAAAATAACAACATAGTGGGTATCAGTTGCATATGATATGGCCACCACTGATGTGGAAATATAAAGAAAGCTTTAACTGTTACCGTTCTTATACATGCAACAATTCATGTTTTTATTAAGGTTCTTATAGACTGATAAGCTATTTTAACCAAATTTAAAAACTTCAACTCTAACCATTCTCAAGATACACAAAAATATTTTTAATTTGTATGCGAGGTTCCATGCCTCCTTTTCCGATTCCGCTCACCTTTAACTGATGGTTTGTGTTATCTAAGAAGTTGTCACTTGCGTCCAATATTGACACTACTGTGATGCCCAATATAGGTAGTGTCGAATTGGATCTACATGTCTGCATCCCGGTTCGAACCGAACCAACCACACGCATGCACAAAAGAAGAGAGCCCACTGATACTAGCATCAGCCGATATGGCATGCAGGAACGGACTATCAAGGAAAGCAGTCCTAATATCCGAAAGATTTGGACAATGGCACAAGAAATGCTCGACAGTTTCCTCTTCCTCATCCTGACAACCCCTACTGCAGTCAATAAGCGGTAGACTTAATATCCTAGCGTGCGAATTACGTAAGTACTTTCACATACACAGCCAACGGTCAATATTGATGAAATCATTGCAAAATATATAAATAGAAGATAAAAGTCCATTGACACTTGAAACGTATTTCCAAAGTATTTCCATTCTTATTAATTTTTTCAATTCATAAAAAACTGTATCATTTTAACCATAAACCATATTGTGTTCTATAAACATTTTCATTTAGACTAAAGTTATTAACACTTGAAACAATTAATAGAACCAAATCTTTGACATATTTGGTTTATATAGCAACAATAACCATAGTATCAATCTGGCCAAGCAGAAACGGTGTCATTGCCTTAATAATTGCTTAATAATATCAACTGTTCGTATCGATCTGACCAAGCAGAATCGGTGCTTTTTTATTTTCTTTCCTTTCTTTTGTTGTTTTTCTGAAGTATTTTTTTTTCTCTGTTTTCGAATTCTAAAGTTTGGTGCACTAAGCAACATATCAAAAAATAAAATCTTGTAAATTTAGTCTTAAGTTGTACGAATATTAAAAAAATAAATAATAAAAAGTGAATTTTCATTTGAAAACCTGTAATTAACATAACTGGCGCAGTCGGAAAGTTAAGTCTCTAAAGAAATTAACCTAAAAAGAATCATCTGCTAAAGAAAATTTAATCTCTAAAGAAATAAAACCGAAAAGAATCGTCGCTAAAAGAAAAAAAAGAAAAAGTGCAAAAATACAGACTATATAAATTGTATATGCAATTTCGAAAAGGGTACATTTCGCACATTTTGGCAAATCCGGTTTTTCGTATCAATGAGTCCTAATGCTTCCCTGCACCTACTACGCTTGAAAACTAACATCCCTAGCATTCTTTCTACTTTAGACATCATGGCAGATAGGTCACAACTCTGACAGATGTGCCCTTTTCCAAATTATTGTTCAAACATAGAACACAAAAAAATGCAATGCAGTATCGCTTTTTCTGTTTAACGCGCAAAGCCGTTATTTTTCTCCTTCTTCCTTATAGAGACAAAGTACCTATTAATTATCTGAAAACTGCAGATATTGTAAAACTCAAGCAATGTATACCGGCAGAATTTATTGAATTTTATGACGAAATACTGCAATGGCCAACTACAAATGAAAAAGAGCTTGAAGAAGATTTTTGATAAGAGTATAGTATTTACTTTTAGTATAAGTATTGCCTGTAATTGTTTGATACCTAAAATAAAATTTTCTGCAAGTTAATATGGTTTTTTCCTTAAGTTTCGTATACTCGATATCATAAGTTTCGAAAAGGGCATATCTCATTAACTTTAAATAATGTAAACTAACATATAAATACAGTCAATATCCAAATATTTCTGTAATTTTCGGTTACAAATTAGCCCCAAAATATAATCCGTACAAAATTTTTTGAACTATTATACTTCATTAAAAAATAATTTGTCTTTTTCATTTCCTGTAAACTTTAAATATTCAGACATGTGCCTTTTTCGAAATTCCACATTCAATTATATTATAATTTTCTCTTCTGAAGAATAGAAACTAAACACAGTAAAACCGTAAATTTTAATAAAGTAAAAATAATTACAATAAAAACTTAATTTGAAGCAGAAAAGGCAGAAGGTGACTAAATTCGACGAACGAAGAAACTTACCTGAATCGGTCAACGAGGAGCAGATGGCCGAAGTGATAAGGGCACAAGAGGAAGCTATAAACCAGCTAAAGGCTGGCAAAACGTTTAACAGGGCTTTTGGCTCTAGCCTCGAGATGTTCTCACACAATGCAGATAACTAAGAGGCTTGGATGGAGATCACGACGTTAACGCATTTATATAATCAATATTAAGCTATTATGGCTCTCTGTCCTCTAAACAATAAACAAATAGAAAACCTAGCAATGTCATTAGTGGTTAAAGGGACGATAAATGGTGCAGTTGGAAGTTACGTCAGGGAATTGTGAGCCAACGCAACTTGGGACCAAATAATGTCGAAATGCAGGCAATAAAAGTAATCAAATTAAGAGAATCATTTAATTATTTTGAGAAGGCAAAATATGATATAAGCCAAATATATTTATACGATGACAATAGGCCTATGATGATCGGAACTCTACATGAAACCCAGACGCATGTAGAAAAAGAAATAAATTTTGTAATATCGCCTCAAAATCTTCATTACCAATAATAACCATTTCCATAGGGAAACAAAAAATAAGGTGCTTATCGACACCGGCTCTACCGCAAGCATTCTAAAAGAAGAAGTCTTGAAAGAGTAATACCCTACAATTAGGCTTAAAAATCCATTATATTTTAAAACTTTAAATAGTACAAATAAAATTGAATATATTGTATTTACACCATTTCCAAAGGAATTTTGTTATCAATGAAATTCAATAGAAAATTATAAATTTTTCAAACAAAAGTTTTCGGGCATAATAGGACAAAATTTTTTGAGAGTTAAGCTAAAATTAACTATGATGAAAATTACATTGAAATACTTAAAAATAAATTTTATTTTGAGTAATAGGATTACGACAAATATTTTTTTAAAATATTTGTAATTTAGAACACATAGAAGAACAAAAAATAACAAATAGTGTTGATTTATCCCATACAAATCACGAAGAACGTCAGGTAATTTTAAAACTGCTTACTGAATTTGAGCATTTGTTCTTTAAAGAGGGGGATGTTTTATCATGCGCAGACGAAGTTTGTCATGAAAAAATAACTACCAATTAGAAACCCTTATATTCCAAAATATATTGGTATCCTCATGTATGTGAGGAAGAGATAGAACGTCAAATTAAAGATATTATGGAACAGAAAATTATACGTGAAAGTAATTCACCTTATAATAGCCCATTGTGGATCGTTGAGAAGAAATTGGATAATTATGGGAACAAGAAGTTCAGAACCTTTATAGATTATATAAAAATTAACCAATTTACAATCGACGATAAATATCGTATTCCAAATTTAAATGCATTATTAGACAAACTTGGAAAGGCACAGTATTTTACAGCTTGGGATTTGGCCAAAGGTTTCCATCAAGTACCGGTTAGGGAAGAAGATAAAGAAAAAACTGCTTTTTCAACACCCTTTGGCCATTACGAATTTATTCGTATGACATTTGGCTTAAAAAACGCCCCATCAACCTTCCAAAGATTAATGAATAAAGTTCTCAGTGATTACATAAATAAAATTTGCGTCGTCTATATGGACGATATATTGGTGCTTGGCACCTCCTTACAAGAACACTTAACAAACCTTAAATTAATACTCCAAGCACTTAATAAAGTGAAACTTAAAATACAAGTTGATAAATGCAACTTCATAAAAAAAGAAACATAATTTTCGGGACACATCCTAACAACTAAAGGGGTAAAACCAAATCCCTCGAAAATCCAAATAATTCAAAATCTTGAAATATCAAATACTACAAAGAGGATAAAATTCTTCCTAGGTATGACTGTATTTTATAGAAAATTGATAAAGGACTATGCAAAAATTGCTTATCCAATGACACGATTTTTAAAAAAACAATTAACGCAAATGATCCAAGTTTTATTACTTCCTTTGAAAAACCTAAATATCTTGTAACAAAGTCCTCAATATTGCGATTTCCTAATTTTATGAAAAAAAATTAAAATCACAACAGATGTCAGCAACTTTGCTATAGGTTCCGTTCTATCCCAAGATGGACATCCTGTTGCATTTGCACATAGAACCTTAAACAAGCATGAAGCAAATTATGCTACTATAGAGAAAGAGTTACTCGCCATTTTATGGGTAGTAAAATACTTTCGGCCATACGTTAATGGTAGGGAATTCGATTTAGAAAGTGAGGAAATAACAAAAGTCAGCAACAATTGCGACATTTGTTTGGGTGAAAAATACGATAGAAATTCCATTAAATATAAATTTCATATTACTAAAAATCCACAAACCATTAAATAATTCATATCGATACCTATGTCAATAGTAAGCATTCTTTTATGGTTTGCATCAACCATAAAGCATGCTGCTATATGCTTACCGCTAAAGGATAGACAGAGTATTACACTAGTAGCGCAAATTCATCAATTTTTAACAATCAAAGGTAAAGTGAAGGAGATGGTGTTCGATAACAAGTTTAATAACGAGAACGTTAGAGAGTTTCTAAACAAAGAAGGAACAGAATATCACATTACCAAACCAAATATTCAAACAGGTAATAGTGGCATAGAAAGAGTAAATAATACAATTACAGAAAGAATACAAACATTTACCGATATCTCATCAAATATACAAAGCATTTATATTATATAATGACACATATCATAGCACAATGAAATGCACACCTCTAGAAGTACAAACCACGAAATAAATCACACAATAATTCACGAAAGGCTTTGCAAAATAAAAGAGTTTAACATACATAAAGCAAACAGAAATAGAGAAAATTATGTAGGAACCAGAGAGGTAGGGTTTATAAAAAATTATAAAAATTTGAGACATAAAGAAAGTTTAGAAAACATTCATTACAAAGAATTCATACACGTAAAAGACCAAACAAATTTAATAATACTTAATTACTCTAGTAATAACAATTAACCAAAAATCATCGATATTGTTATGGACAATATTAATATTAATGGCACTAACACAAACTAAAGCTAATAATGATTTCCCATAAAGGAAACAAACGACTATGTAGAAATTCTTAACGGCAATTATATCATTTCAAGGGAGTCTGATCTAATTTTACATCAGGTATGTGTAAAAGAAATAACAATAGAAAAGAAATAACGTCAAAGAGAAGTAATATAGAGGCTTTTGATAAAAACGAGAAAATATATGTTAATAACGAAATAGATACCCTATTAAGCAAATTAAAAACAATAACTCCAACTAGTAGACAAAAACGAAGACAAATAAACTTGGTGGGTCATGCATACAAGTATCTGTTTTGGAACAATGGACAGTGCAGATGAGGAATCCATCACTAACCATTTTAATACAGTTGACAGAAATATACATAACAAACGTGCTGTCGTCAAAGAGAAGTAATATAGAGGCTTTTGATGAAAACGAGAAAATATATCTTAATAACGAAAGTTCAGTGGGCCCACCATGGAACTCAAGGCAACTGGCCCGGCTAAAAAACCTCAAAAATAAATATTATAAAAACTATAAAAGGTCTGGCTCTATTACTGATTGTAGGAAGTATCCGTTTGTCGGTGAGAATATAATCTGCTTAACTATGCCTTATATAAAAACTATTTAAATAAAGTAAAAACCAATTTCCTTCTATACATTTGTCAATTCGAACACCAAATTCAGCGGATTTCCATCTATTATGAATTTTAATGGTAAAGAATCCTGTAATGTTGATGGCATATGTGATATGTTTGTCGATTTTTTTGCAAATAATTCTGTTGCTGCTTATAATGATAAAATAAGTACCATTATCTGCTTACATCGAATCAAATAATATTCTTTCCTACTTTGAATGAGAGTGACATCTTGGAACACTTAAGAAAGCTGAAGGTATCCTATAATCCCGGTCCTGATGGAGTTCCGATTTGCATTTTATATCGATGTGCGGAATCATTCGTTACACCGCTTAATTTATTGTTTAATGTTTCGGTTAAGTATGGCTATTTTCCTAAGATTTGGAAGCATTCATATATCTTACCGCTCTTTAAATCTGGTAATAAGTCCGATGTAACAAATTATAGAGGCATTGCTAAATTGAGTGCTATTTCGAAAATGTTTGAAAACCTAATTGCTGATTTTGTCTACCATAACACTTTGACGATAATTTCATCTTATTAACATGGTTTCTAAAAAGGCTGCTCAACAACCACTAATGTTCTGCACTTACCATCATTAATTAAAGCTGCATTTACTCAAGGAAAACAAACTGATGTTATTTATACGGACTTCAGTAAAGCTTTTGATAAAGTGAATCATAGACTTCTGCTGACTAAAATGGATTTGTTGGGTGTTTCTAAGATTAGCTTAAGCTGGCTTGAATCGTATTGGACGGGAGAGAAGCAGACTGTACGTGTTTACAATAGTACTTCCAAATATATTCGTGTTCCCTCGGGTATTCCCCAGGGCAGTCATCTCGGGTCACTCCTATTTTCTCTTTTAATTAATGATCTTCCCAATGTTATATACTTTGCCAACATATTGATGTATGCTGATGACGTAAAAATGTTTCTTCCTTTTAATGATTATGTTGAACACGTCTATGTAAAATTTTTAAGTCTTATTTTTTAATCGTTTTATTTACAATCTATTATACAACATTAAGTAAGTTCGATAACTTAGAGAAAAAAAATAACATGTGTTATTAAACTCCAGTAAGCTTAATAATCTATTCTTAAAAATAAATTTAAGGCTAAATAGGTTTATATACAAATATAAATATTTACAATATACAATTCATTTTCTAAATTGAAGATCCTATTCAGTCTTCTAATTTCGTCTGTTTCATCTAACAAAGAGATTACTAAACCGGTTTAAATACCGAGCGCTAAATCTATTAATTTCATTTGAAACAAAAGGAATTTTCAGATCTCTATGAATTTGTTTATTGGTTATAACCCAGTGAGCATTGACCATGATTCTTAGGGCTTTTGACTGGTAACATTGTAGTATTTCAACATTAGACTGGTTGGCTGTTCTCCGAAATTCAATGCCGTAGATCCAAACTGGCTTTAAAATAGCCTTGTACAATAATATTTTGTTATCGAGACTAAGTTGTGATTTAGTTCTTAATAGAAAGTACATTTTTTTAATTTTAGTATTAAGACATTCTCTCTTAGCCTTAATGTGATATGTCCAGGTAAGTCGTTTATCAAGATACATTCCTCAATATTTGACACAATTTGAATTTGGTATTTGGAAACCATTAATGTATACTGGAGGACACTCATTTTTTCTTAGTGTAAAAGTGACATGATTAGATTTATCTGTGTTTATTACAATTTTCCACTTATTAAGCCAATCTTGCAAAATATTTAGTTCTTTTTGAACTATGACAGATGCTTCAATGAGATTTTATTGGCAGTGATTAAAGTAGTGTCGTCTACATTGGTAGCTAGCGTAATAAAATCTGCTAATCGTATGCCCGAAGTATAAATGGTGTACAATATGGGACCTAAAACGCTGCCCTGCTGTACGCCTGTGTGCATTTTGTAAATTAGAGATAAGACTTTAAAAAAAATAGAAGGGAGCTGGTAAATTAAGCTCAAGTTTGTACAACAGCCCTTTGTGCCATACGCTGTCAAATGCCTGTTTCACATCTAAAAAAAACAGCTAAAAAAGAAATTTTTCTTTCAAACGAATCCGAGATAACCTTAATCATTCGATGACATTGCTCCGGGATCCCATTATTAAGAGGAAATTCAAGCTGATGATCAGGAATTATTTTTAGTTTTTCTAGAACTGGAAGTAATCGAGATCAAATAACTTCTCAAAAACCTTCAAAAAAGTAGTTGGTAAACTTATAGGCTTGTAGGATGAAATAAGATTTTCTGGTTTGCTAGGTTTTTTATCATTATTATTTCTGCTATCTTCCATTAAGAAAGAAAGTATGATGACCACAATATTGAATTAAATATGAATTAAAAAAAGTAATACCTTTATTCGACAACGAATTAGCTACTAAATCAATCTTGTCGGGCCCAGGGGATTTTTGTTTTTAAGCTTAGTAATTGCGTTACGCACTTCTCTTGGTGAAAACGATTTTATAGGCAATTCCATTTGATATGGTGACTCTAAAAAATTTCGAATTATGCTTTCATCGACAGTATTGGTAACTGGAAATGGTTAGTAGATTTTTTCTAAATATTGCGAGAACGCATCAGCTTTACTTTTGTTGTTTCTATACCATTTTCCATCTTCAGCAACAATGGGTACATTTCTGTTAATTGGTTGTTTTAAGTATTTTGTCGCCTTCCATAAACTATAACCTGTTTCTTTAGAAATATCAAGATTTTTTAGAAAATTTGATGTTTTATCATTTTTTATTTCCGCTAATCGTTTCTTAAAATAATTTGAAGACAAAAAATTAGATGTGTCATTCGGGTTCCTGCTTAACTGCCATATTGTTCGTAATCTTCTTTCTCCTATTAATTCTTTTATTTTAGTGGAAACCATAAATGCATGACCAGATAGCAGTGGTGTGGGAGGAGTAGATAGTAGAACACAATGATGTATGGTCTTAGTAAATGCTTCCACTGCCAAATCAATTTCGTCTGTAGTCTTCATAGCTATATTAAGTTTTATAATATTAGTTTTATGTAAAATTATGTTACTATTTCCAGTAACAGTCATTAAAACAGTACTATAATTCAATATTATGGGTGTATGATCCGAACTAAGATCATCAGAATCTATTGTCAATAAGATTGTCAGCAATACCTGAGTAAACAAAGAAGTCCAATAATCAGGAATTTTGTTGGGATCGGTGGGCCAATACGTCGGTCTAAAAAGTTTTATAGCATTATAATCACCGCCTACAATAAAACTCGTCCCGAGATCTTTAAAAACGTTTTAATAATTCGGAAGGGATAGATTATTCCTTGGAGGACAATATATTGCATAGATAGGTACATAGAAATTATTACAACTGATTTTGATACCATTTGCTTGAATATATGGCTCAGTTATACTTTGTAATGATTCATATTTAAAATTTGACTAAATAAGAATGGCAGATCCAGCGTGAGTCTTGTCATTTGGATGATTTGCCACAAATGTATCGTAACCTTTATGTGAAAAAAGTTTTGGATGTGAGTTTCAGATATTAATAGGATATCTAGATAATTGTCTTTGAGAAATACTTGTTTCTATTTCTCGTATGTGATTGGAAGCACTATTTGCGTTCCATAAAGATATTCTTAGGTTTAACTGCATAATTTTTCCATTAATTTAGTCATCATGTCAAACATTCTATAGATCATACGTTCCAATCTTTCCATTAATTTAATTTCAGGGCTACTTGAATTGTTTATAACTGCACAAACATGGCAGCACAAACACAAAAACTTTTTCTTTCTTAGAAATTACTATCTGTCACACGTCAGCTGTTAAAATTTTAGCCAAAATCATCGATTATTTTATTTGTTGTAGTAGTTTGAAGTACGCAACTCTCGTGTTTCTTGGAAAATGGAAAAAAGTGAATTTCGTGTAGTGATTAAACACTATTATTTGAAAGGCAAAACGGCGAAAGAGACAAAAGAAAAGCTTGATAAACATTACGGCGATTATATGGTAAAATATTGGATTGCTGAATTTAAACGGGGCCGAACAAGCACTGCAACAATATCATCAACAGGAAGGCCAAAAGAGGTGGTTACTGAAGAAAATATCAAGAAAATTATGAATGATCGCCGGGTCAAAATACGTGAGATTGCTGAAAAAGTAAACATATCATATGAACGTGTGTTCAACATTTTGCATGAACATTTGCATATGAAAAAGCTATCGGCACGATGGGTACCGCGTTTGCTCAGTGTTGAACAAAAACGAGTTTGGCAGATCACTTCCCAGCGGTGTTTGGACATGATAAAGCATAATCCTGCTGATTTTTGGCGTAGATTAATAACTGTTGATGAAACGTGGGTCCACCACTACACACCTGAAACCAAAATCAATCGAAGCAATGGGTGGAAGCTGGTGGAAGTAGTCTGAAGAAGGCGAAGACAGCTAAATCGGCTGCCAAGGTTATGGCCACTGTATTTTGGAATGCACACGGAATATTGCACATCAATTATTTTGAAAAGGGATCCACAATCACAGGAGAGTATTATCGTGCATATTGGATCAATTGGTTGATCCAATCAAGGAAAAACTACCACATTTAAACAAGAAAAAAGTGCTCTTTCTTCAAGACAACGCACCGGTTCACACAGCATTAGATACGATGCTAAAACTACGAGAAATCCACTTCGAATTGGTTGATCATCCGCCTTATAGTCCAAATTTAGCCCCTAGTGACTTTTTCCTGTTTCCAAACTTGAAAAAAAGGCTCGCAGGAAAAAGATTCATCTCAAACGAAGAAGTTATTACCGAAACTAATGCGTATTTTGAGGAGTTCCCAAAATCGTATTATTCAGATGGTATAAAAATTTTGGAAAATCGTCTTACTAAGTGTATTGAGCTAAAACTATGTTGAGAAATGAATGGTTTTTGAAAAAAAACAATGTTTTTTTCCTACTTAGGTAGCTTCAATATCAATCCGCCCTCGTATATTGGCGGCAGTTTTGGTGATTTGTCATCTTGTTGTTTCTCTTGAATAATTCTTACATCATCTGCTGCAGTTTTTCCAGAAAGTAGCTGAAATTTGTTGTTGTTTGAAGTGCTTGGATCTGCACTCGAATTAAATTTTTTGTGCTCAAGCATTTTAGGTGATTTGATTAGCCGCCGTTTATTTTCTTTTGCAATAGGTACCTGCTGCCCAATACCATCGCTTACTTCACTATCACTTTCGTCACTTAAATTCATGTTGCTGTTACAGAATTACTGTAAAAATTTTTTTGTTTGTTTTTCAACCTTAATGGATTGTTGTATGTAACAATACAAATAATATTTAAATGGAAATTTTCTTATAAATTACAATAAGTGTTCTTTAAAAATAGCAACTCAAAATTTGTCTAACAATAATAAAATACATTTAGATAAAATAATCATACCAAAATTTCATTTGCATTTAATACAACACTTACAATGGAAGAAGTTAAACTTACCATTGTTCAAAATTTAAAAGAAATAGAGGAAATCAAATATAATGATAAGACTATATACCGGGGTTGCAAAATGAGAACAATAAAATTGTACGCAGAAGCTTATAAAATTGTACTTTCTCGACTACAATTGTACCAAAAAATTTTTTTAATATTTTCCATTTTAAGAAAAAACAAAATTGTACATAAAAATTAATTGTTATAATAATAAAATTAACATTTGTACTTAAAAGTTCATTTATACTTTAAAAGTATATCCTTAAAATAACTTTATCAGGGTTGGCAAAAAACCCGGTCTAAAAAAAAACCCAACACATCCGCTTTTAATGGCTTTTTATTTTGTATTTATTAGTAAAATTACGTTGTTGTAGTATTTAAATTTAAATTACGTTGTTTTAGTATTTATACTACACTTTTGCTGGGATCAAAGGAGGATCAAATTACTTTGATTCAACCGTTCACTACGAAAAACAAACGACTGGAATATAGAGACAAACATGATTAAATTATTCCTTTGCTTGACAACTCCTGGCCTCACTTTGCAAAAGTTGTCAAACAATTGTTAGAAACGATCAAATTAAGTATCTTGAAGCCATATTCTCTGAACATTTCTCCTTTTGACTATTGGCTGTTTCAACAAATACAACATCATTTGGCATGTCATAACCTTTTTGATTTTCCACAGCTTACATTATCCTTGGGACGGATTCAACTAATTTTTTCACACATTAGGACTTACCTGACTCCATTCTTCTTGAAATGCGACTTTCAGTTGTTCTTTATCGATACACGAACGATTTTGCATTCGACGTCCAAGCTCATTCCACAAATACTTAATAATATTTAAATCGGGTCTTTGGGGAGGCGTTTTCAAGAACTGTGGGAAGTTCTACAACAGCAAATTTTTCACTATCAGTGAAGTATGCTTTGGGTAATTGGCCTAATTAAATTTAAGATTATCAACTATACCCAATATACGTACTCTTTCCGTTACATTATTCTTCAAAATGTCAATCCATTTTATCTTCTATAAAATGAAGATTTCCAATTCGTATAGTGGCCATATAAGCTCATTCCATCACTAGATAAGCCTCCATGCTTAACCATTTGTTTAGTGTTTTTAGAGCAAAATTGTCATTACGGTTACGCCACATATGTATATCGCCGTCCACCCAAGCTTAAAAAGTTAATTTAACTTTAAACTACAATTTTATTAAATTATAGTACTACACAACACAAAATATGAGGTTTTCAACTGAAATTAATTTAAATTTGTTTGACGTAACTGAATACAAAATCGTTCGTGTATTACTTAATTAGTGCTTTATTAAATGTAATTTTAAAAAATTTGTTTCATTAACATGCATCTAAAGTTTTTGTAATGAGTTGCCAGATTTTCAATGTAAGCGACTGTACATATTCATGAGATCAAATTGTTTATAAAAATAAATTATTTGGTATTTTAATTTGATGACCTTAACAAATCTTTTGTCTTAATAAGACCGGAAACTGTAGGCACATGAAACCTATTTCGTTCTTTCGTTTTAATAAATCAATTAAATGATAACCTAGGGAAATTCCATGAAAAAAACATAAATTTCGTAAATTGTACCAAATGAGTAATTGGTGTACCATTGTACTTTTGAGTCTAAAATTGTACCGAAAAAAGTACAATTGTACCAACTTTTTCAACCCCGTTATATACTATAGTTTTCCACCAATTATAATAGCAACAATGGTAATAAATGCAAAAAACCAAACCGAAGAATTCAGAAGAATCCTTCATCTAATGGGGGAGGAGTTACGTATGTACTTACACATACACAGCCAACCGTCAATATTAATTGCAAAATATTTAAATAGAAGATAAAAGTCCATTGACACTTGAAACGGTTAATAAGTATTTCCATTCTTATTAATTTTTTCAAGTCATAAAAAATTGTATCATTTTAACCATTAACCACATTATGTTCTATAAGCATTTTCATTTAAACTGAAGTTATTAACACTTGAAACAATTAACAGAACCAAATCTTTGACATTTTTGATTTATATAGCAACAATAACAATGGTATCAACCTGACCAAGCAGAAACGGTGTCATTGACTTAGTCGGCCCTATCATGAATAATTTTTCCCTCGAAATATTTTCCCATTTCCCACAATTGCAATCATGAATAATTTTCCCATGAACTGTTTTCTGATTATTCAGTGGGGAATGATAGCCCTGTAAGAATTCCCCTGATCGTGAATTGTTTTTTCCCTCGACATTTGTTAGCTTTTCCCATTGATTTGTTCACATCATTTTTACCGGGGAGTTGAATTTATCACTTAAGTATTTATTGCTTTTATTGTACAATTAAAGTTTTTATTAACTTATTTTATAACTAGAAGTGATAATAAAGTGCAAAACAATATAATTCACTATGAAATGCAGAGTAAACGATTTACTTCCTGTAGTTTAAGAGACGTTTTGTCAGTTTTTAAAATACGCTCACAAAAAAAATTTCGATAACAACGGAATTGACGACCTCCTCCGAGTCATCAGATTCTTCGCCTCTACCATCCTCACATTGCTCTTCTTCGTTCTTCGTTTTGTTGATTTTTAATTTTATTTGATAGAAGTTGATCAATGGGTATATCATTGGGATAAATATACACTTTTAATATTATATTTATATTCTTTTTACCGTTTAAGCCATTTTTATATTGATACTGTTTGGCCATAGCCACCAATTTCTTTCCACTCATCCTGTTTTGTTTCTTCTCCATTTTTTCTTTTCTAATAATGATCATTTATGTGTAAACATTTCACTTTTTAATAAAAATTCACACATTTTTTCTTTATTTATTTTTGTTAACATTCAACGTAAAATGATAGCTTATAAAAAGGGAACAAAAATTTCATGGGAGATTCATGATAGCAATTTTTCCTTCGATGGGAATGAAAATTTCATGGAAATAGAAGTTTCCCATGTTATTCATGATAGGGGTGAATAATTGCTTAATAATTTCAAGTGTTCGTATCGATCTGACCAAGCAGAATCGATGCCTTTGGTTTAATGTTTGCTCAATAATTTCAAGTGTTAAATCTTTTATTTTCTTTCTTTTTTTTTTTTTGTTTTCGAATTCTAAAGTTTGGTGCACTAAGCAAGATATTAAAAAATAAAATCTTTTAAGTTTAGTCTTAAGACCAATCTCAACTAATAAAGTTGTATGAATATTAAAAAAATAAATAATAAAAATTGCATTTTTATTTCAAAACCCGTAAACAATATAACTTGCGCACCAGCCACCCAGTGTCCGCTAATGACAGCAGCCAGAATTCGCAGCCTATGTAGCGGCATCCCCATAATAGACTCCGTGTGAGCCCAATCGTACAGGGGCCAGTTCTGTCTCGAAACAAGGCACTTGGGTTCATTGTCCCAACGGAATTGTGCCCTGCCCAACATGTACCCCAGAACCAGAAGTCTGCAAGATTAAAGTGGCATTCCAAGCAAGTGATGAATCTCCTCGTTGCCCAGGAGAGAGCAGCTCTCGCCAGTTCAACTGTCACATAGTTCCTTCGGGTGTAAGAGTGAACCCTTACTCAGATAAGCTCTAGGCTGAATGTCTCGCGATGTCGAGTAGACACCGGAGAGCGCCCTGATCGCAGTCTGACTGTCTGTACAGATCCTGATCCTGATCGCAGTCTGACTGTCCGTACAGATCCGGATATCAACATAATATACCCCATGGTACGTTAACCAGTCCGCTGCCCTCTTTATCACCGAGACCTCCAACTGTAAGAAACTGCAGTCGTCCGGCAGTTTGAAGGATATCTCACCTTCCGTGTGCAGGAATAAAGACACCGCCCCCAATCCCTTCCGAGGATTTCGAACCGGGTGTAATTACTGGTTCTGGTGATATCACATGGAGAACATTCTATTCAAGAAGGGTTTGGGTGTACAGTAATCTATCCTGTCAGGGATCGTATCCAAATACCCAAAGATAGCCGCATGCTTGTAATCCCTCTCAGACCACGCCCCGCCATCTTCAACCTTATCGCAAACATGATCGCTATCTGCCTAGCCATTAGGTCCACTAGAAGCCAGTTCAGTAACATAAACAAGGACCTCGAAGGGGCGGTCCTGAGGGCACCTGTAATCATCAGTGCCGCGCTCCGCAGAACCCTGTCAAATATCCTGTTATATGTGGAATCCTTAAGAGACCTGCACCATACAATCGCACAATACATAAGAATGTCAAAATACCGATAGGAATTCCTAGAATTCAGACCCCAGGACTTTCCAACGGCCCTATGAAAAATGTACAGCGCAACGTTCGTCTTTGCCGCCCTCGCACGCGTATTCTGGAGCCAGGAGAGCTTTGAGTCCAGTATTACTTCCAGATACTTCGCGATATCCGACAGCCCCAGTTCAACCCCGTGCAGACGCCGTAGGGAAAATTACGAAATTTTGTATCTGCGTGTGAACAGAACCAATTCCGTCTTTCCCGGGTTAAGGCTCAGCCTACTGTCAGTGTCAAATCGACTGGGAAGAACCGCCAATGTGGGGTGCTTCTTTCAGCTACCCTATAGACGGTGGTTGACCCATTGCAGAGACAATGACCCTGTTGGTCAAGAGTCTCCATATGAAACCGATCACGTTGTATGAAAAGCTCACAGACAGGCCTGCCATATTTGCCGTTTTTTACTTTATTTATTTTAGTAAAATTTACATTTTATACTGAAACAGGGATGCGAAATAAGATTTTCAAATTGTACAAACTTTCATGAAAAAAATGTACTTTTTTTAATCGGATTGTACTAAATTCTTTCTGTATTTATTTATTTTTTTATAAAAAATAAACTAAAAACATAAATATAAGTTAATTTGTGCATACATAAAATAGTCACAACTCAAAATTTATCAAAGTCGAAATTTTATTTGCTTCACTGTCTTCTTTATGTCTGTATCCATGTTAAGCCACGTTATATATACGATATGTCGTCGTTTTTAAAGAAATAATAATTTGTACATATAACAGCGATCGAAACTTTTACTCTCGTTAGGAAACACTTTTAATATTAATGGCACGACTCTACAAGTTCTCCCCAAAACAGATGATTGTATTATGTATATAATAGCATTTTTTGCAGATAATTTTTAAAATAACATTTTATTTCGGTTATTTTTAGGGGTATTTTTTTAATTTTAATAATTAAGAATTTGCAATAACATGTTATAGCAGGTACATATCAAAAGGTTATTTGTCGCAAAATTTACAAATGTACACTAGCATTTCAGGCAGTTATTATTATTTTATTGCCGGGGTCTTAACTGATTTTTACATAAATGTCATTGAATTAATTATTTCTTTACATGAGGCTCAAAATGTATGTGAAATTATTCTTTGTTTCGTTTCGTTTTTCCAATTTTTATATTCTTTTGAATTAATTAAACCGTTAGAAAAATTAGTGTTCATGGGTCCGTGATCGAGACAAAAGACATATTTTAAATAAAAAGAGAAAACAGAGCAAAATCAATTGTGTTCGTTTTATAACTTTTTCATACGAGTTTTCAATTGTTTATTTATTTATAAAAAGAAAAATTGGTAACGTATTTTTTAACATAATATATTCATATTCCTTTTGCTTAATTTGCTTATTAAGATTGCAACACTATTATATTATTATAATTATAATAACACTATTATATTATTATAATAGTGTTGCCTAACAGGGATTATACATTAACTTAGTGTAGCGCATCAATAGTGTAGATCAGTTTTCAGTGTCAAAAACCTTTTCGAAATGTACTATATAAAAGCAATATTAAATAGTGTACGACACTCAGCGGTCTGCTCTGCTTATTCGTTACTTAGCAATATGCAAGTGTACGCATTCAAACTTAAAAATAGTAATTTTACATATCTTGAGGACGGCAATAGTGGAAGTTTTTGAAGTTGGTGACTTCATTGCCAATACAAATCATCACGCAAAAAGTATCCGGCGTTGGATAGCACCTCCTATTTTTGTAACAAATAGTGTCGTACAAAAATAGAAAACTATTCTGTTTAGTGGCGAATCAAAATCCAACTTAAAACCGAGTATAGTGAAAAGTATGCTTAGTAGAAGGCTTGATCCACGCAACTCTAAAAATAATTTGAAGCATGGGGAGACAACGATAGGTGCTTTTTAGCAAATGCAGTATGACCCTTGCACAAAATTGGCATAATGGATCACATCCTAGAAACGAAAATGACTGCATGTACTGAGTGGAATTTGCCACTTCGATGGGTGTTTCAACGCGATAATGACCCGAAACACAGAAAGTTCATTGAAGAGAATGGGGTTTAAGTCCTTGATTCGCCGGCACAATCATCGGACTTAAACCTCTTTTGAGTAATGAAGAGGAACATCTCAGGTATGCATTTCAAAAATCGCAACGAACAATTTGAAAATCTAGAAAGTGAATGGAAACGTATTTCGGAATCCACACTTAATAACCTTATTGATTCCAAGCCGCGAAGACATGGCAAAATTATAAAAAAATAAGGTTTATAAACGTTATATTAATTTATTGCTTTTATTTTGCATACCTTTATTTGAAGACTACGATTGTTTTTGTTGATTTTTGAGAAAACGTTGATATAAAATAGTATATTTTTAGTGTAAATCTTAGTGCATACACACAGAAAAAAAACCCAATTTGAAATTAACATGAAAATTTTTCAATTTTAAGTCTAAACAAAATTTTATTTTAAGAATAATTATTCACCCCTATTCCGAGTTTGAATTACGTCTCCGCATTTAGCACCGTTTCGATCGATAATTGGTATTCCAAAAAACTGAATCGAAAGAAAAAGAAGAAGAAAATAATGTTCTCAAAAGCATAGGAACGTTTGAAATAGAAACAGAAAAATAAGCAAATTTTAATAAAAAGTAGTGCATGCACTAAGGGGTTCAATAAGAAATAACAAAATTTTTGTTTTTTCTTTGCCATTTTCATGCAAGTGGACAAGCGTAAATTAATAGTTTTCTTAATAAAAATAAATAATCACCCCTATCATGAATAATTTTTCCCTCGAAGTGTTTTCCCATTCCCCACAACTGAAATCATGAATAATTTTCCCATGAAATGTTTTCAGATTATTCAGTGGGGAATGATAGCCCTGTAAGAATTCCCCTGATCATGAATAGTATTTTCCCTCGAAAATTGTTCCCTTTTCCCATTGATTTGTTCAAATCATTTTTGCTGGGGAGTTACATTTATCATTTAAGTATTAATTTCTTTTATTGGATAATTAAAGTTTTTATTAACTTATTTTAGGACTAGAAGTGTTAATAAAGTGCAAAACAATAAAATTCACTATAAAATGCAGAGTTAAAGTATTATTTCCTGTAGTTTAAGAGACGTGTTGGCTGAATTTTAATTCTCGCTCACAAAAAAAAATCGACAACAACGGAATCGACGATCTCCTCCGAGCCATCACCGAATATGGCATTAAATCCATCCTCACCTTACTCTTCATCGGTTCCACTTAGTTCTTTGTTTTGTTGATTTTTAATTTTATTTGATACAAGCTAATCCATGGGTATGTCATCAAGATAAATATACACTTTTAGTTTAATTTTTAAATTGTTACTGTTTGGCCATAGTCATCAATCTTTCCGCACATCTTGCTAAAGAAAAGTTTGTTTTGTTTCTTCTCTACCAGCTTTTTTCTGTGCAATTCTTTGCATGATAATTGCTTTGCAGGACTTTGTTTTAATTTTAATTACTTTTTATTCATTATTATTTTTTAATAATGATAATTTTTGTGTAAACAATTTAATTTTTAATAAAAATTCGCACATTTTTTCTTTATTTATTTTTGTTAACATTCAACGTAAAATTTTGTAAAAAGGGAACAAAAATTTCATGGAATAGAAATTTCCCATGTTATTCATGATAGGGGTGAATATAACAAGTTTCATATCCAAATAATAAATTTTTGGACTAAAAAACATAAATCAAAAAATCTCAGTCACAACTTTAACAACGCAGAAAAACGTAGATACGATCGTAATGCAGAATACATACAATCGGAAAAAATTGAATGGAATCGAAACTCAGAATACCAAATTTGTCTAAAGAAAATTTCGGTTCAAATCGAAAATCAGAATAAGGGTGATTGTGTAACCCAAGTATGCCGTAAATTTTGGGTATACATATATGTATGTATATATGTCTTTATTTTCAAAATTTTTCTAGTCATGTCTACACATGTCTGCATGTTTGTTATAAAAAACCTATTTGCTTTTTTAAAATTAAAACAAAAACGATGTACGTAAATTGACACAAGAAATCGTTTCTCATTGAAAGTGTAATTTCTGTAATTTTTCTTTGTGAGAACTATCTGTCAATTGAGCCTTTTGACGTAAGATATTGGAAACACATTGGCCAAAAAAACTATTCGACATTAGCTTACAAATTCATTTAGAAATCAATAAAAAACAATATAACATGTAATAAAAAAAAAATAAAATAGAAAGAACTTTATTGTGAGCAAAGAACTATATTCGGTAAAAAAAATTGAGATCACAAAAGAAACTAATGCAAGAAATTTATTGTTGAAAACATTCATGAAAAAAATACGGACAAAAAAGTATTCGACGTGGACAATATTCTTAAAATATAAAACATCTGTCGTTTGTTTAAAAACGAGTTGCTTTTCCTTTGCGTCTTATAAACTCTCTTAAGCGTTCCAGCATATATCTTACCAATTTTTTGGGTATTCACTCACACTTCTTGCAGGATTTCTTTCAACTGATTTTTATTTGTAGTCACGGGACCCAATTTTTTCTCCAAAGACTACAAATATTCAATGGGGCTTAGATCTGGAAATTGTAGCGGAGTTTTCATTATTTTTGGGCAATTATATAAAAGTTTTTTTTTGTTTTGATGGCCAGCTTGGTAGAGCTGAATTTGGCCGAAATGTCCTAACTTTTAAGCGGTCTGTCGTAAATTTTGCAGGTTAATGTATTTGTGGTGATCCATAATGCCATCAATAAATGCTAAATTGCGCACACCTGATGGTGCCATACACTCCCAGATCATAACACCACCTCAGCCGTGTTTTACCTACAATATTTCTCTCTTCCAACTCTGTATTGGGTTTCCGATATACTAAAACCTTTCCATTACAGCCAAAAAGGTTATATTTTTTTATTTCATCAGCAAATATAATATCCATCCAGAACTCAGGATGCTTAGACACGTATTCTTTAGCGAAATCTAATTTAATATTGCAACATTTCTTGGAAATGTGGCGTCTCTTTCTGGCAAATCTAGTATGGAAATAGTGTTGTTTAAATATATCTTTTTTGTCTGAAGTGTTACTGAAATGTCTAAGTGCTTCTAGGTACTTTTGGCTAGTGTAGATGCATTTATTTTGAGATTTTTTGACTTCACGCACGATTCGTCGTTCATCTGATAATGTAAGTCTTCGAGGACGACCACTTCCAGTCTTTTTTATCGCAGTTTTCTCACTTTTTTATTATATAATGAACGTTGTTGTTGATTTTTTAACTATTTCTGATATGGCGTTTTCAAATTTACTCAATTTAAAATGATGAAGTATTAAATTTCTTATATCGACAGAGGTCTGTTTTCCTTTGCGTCCCATATTTACGATCATATGCACATTAATGAGAAAGTGTTTAAGAAAATAGACCTAAATTCTAACGGTACTATAAAAAACGGTACTATATAAAACTATAAATACAGTTAGTGTCATTAATATTCGGTTTTTAAGTTTATCGATAATAACACCCTGGCATTAGCGAAATGGATAGGTAATCAGAAGAATAGCAAAAATTTAAATAAATGTTGTCAGTATGAGTATTCAAATATATGGAAAAAATGGCTCTATGGTAACCCTGCAACCGTGATAAATCGATCAAAGTTTGTTAACCCTGTTTACTAAGCGCCATTAATATTCGGTTTTTCCCCAGTTTACATGCTATTTGCAAAAAAACATGTTATTCAGCTACTTTTCCAGCAATATAGAGATACGTTTTATTAAAAGTGCATAACACCTCCTTTCTTGCCTGTCCAAAATTCTTATTCACTGCAAATTATACAAATGGGGCGCAAAGGAAAAAACACTCCTTTAGAACAGCGAAAACTTGTTATTTTCCATTATGAAAAAGGTAAAAAGTACAAAGAGATTGCTCAAATTCTGAATATGAAACCAAATACAGTTGGGGACATTGTCAGAAGGCACAAAAATGAAGGAAGAATACACTTCATAAAGCAGACAGGTCAGCCAAAAAAATTGACCGAGCGGGAAGAAAGTTCAATTGTGCGAAAAATAAAATCTAACCCACGCTTAAGTGCTCCCAAATTAGTTACAGAGGTGCTCAATGAGTTTGACAAGAAAATATCTGCATCTACTATACGAAGAACCATAAGAAAAAAAGCTTTTCATGGCCGAGTAGCACGTCGTAAGCCATTGGTTAATTTACGCAACCGGACGAGAGCAAGTATAACGTATTTGGATCCGATGGGCGTGTAATGATGTGGCGGAAGCCAAATGGGGAGCAACAACCAGAAAATTTAAAACCAACCGTAAAACATGGAAATGGACATGTTATGGTGTGGGGTTGTATGGGAGCTAAAGGGACGGGAAAATTAGTTTTTATCAGTGGAATTATGAATAAGGAATCATGTTTGAATATCCTCCGTCAAAATTTGAAAGAAAGTGCGAATAAGCTGGGCGTTTTAGATTCTTTTAAATTCTACCAAGATAACGACCCAAAGCACAAGTCGCATTTAATTCAAAAATGGTTGCTCTATAACTGCCCTAAAGTTCTCCATCCACCTGCACAATCCCCAGACTTCAATCCGATTGAGAATTTATGGGATGAGTTGGACCGGCGAATCCGCAACTACAAAATAACATCCATTGAAGACTTGAAATTGCGGCTTCAAGAAGAATGGGATCGATTTCTGCAGCTTATACAGCTAAAATAGTAAAAAGCATGTCAAACCGTCTAAGTGAAGTTATAAAACGAAAGGGTTATCCAACAAAATACTGAATTTTATATAAAACCATTTTTCTAATTATTTGTTACTTTTCAAAGAAAACCGAATATTATTGACGTGCAATATTTTATGCCACCTGAATTAATTTAGTTTTTTCGTTATATTGTTATTCTTTTTTTCTAAATACAAATATGAACTTTCAAGTGTCTAAATAAACTATTAATGAAAAGAAAAAAATGTTGAAAAAGATATACATTTAGCTTAAGACGAATCAGTTAAACATATCTCTTTAATAGAACCGAATATTAATGACACTAACTGTATATCTATTAGCAAAATAAAACAAGAAAACGATGATTGTCGAGTACTTTTTTGCTTTGAAAATATGAATTTTTTGTAAACTAGGACAAATAATAAATCAAATAACAATTACAATGTAACAAAATACAGTGAGATTGCATGCAAAATTTGTAATTATATCAAAATTTTAAGAATATTGAAGTAAATAAAATGAGATGTGGATTAGTTTTTTTGACCACTGTATGTGCACTCACAGCTTTAACTTTATCTTTTTTGTAAGAAACTTCTCGAAAGAGCTATCAAAGCATCTCACATTTTTAAAAGACGAGGGAATAATAAATTTATATCAAAAATGCGTTTATTTTGTTTAAACATTTAAATAAAAAAATAAAAGGTCCCTCATCTAACGTTTTTTTTTTTCAACTAGTGCTTATTTCGTGAATGGTAACACTTAGCTCATGTCTGATTTGACAGATAATTAGTTTTATCCTTCCGCTGAACGAATATGGTTGTGTGTATGCTTGACCAACGCTGGGAAATATTAGGACATTACTTTGAAAATCATGGTAATGTTGCAGAATGAAAAAAAGAAAAAAATCATCTTTTCAGATGAAGCTCATTTTGATCTTGGCGGGTATGTAAACAAGCAAAATTGTCGCATTTGGGTCACAGAAAACCCGCACGCATACATTGAAAAGCCGATACACCCAAGACGAGTCACTGTTTGGTGCGGATTTTGGTCCAGAGGCATAATTTGGCCATTTTTCTTCGAAAATGAGCAAGGAGTGGCCGTTACAGTCAATGGCGATCGTTATCGGGCCATGTTGAACGAATTTTTGTTCACAAAAATTGAAGAGGAGGATATTAGCAACATTTGGTTTCAACAGGACGGCGCTACGTGCCACACAGCCGAAGCTACACTCGATGTTTTGCGCCCTGTTTTTGAAGATCGCATTATCAACCGCAGAGCTGATGTCGTTTGGCCACCTCGGAGCTGCGATTTGACACCGTTGGACTATTATTTGTGGGGTGCCGTCAAAGATAAGTGTTACGCCAACAAGCCAGAGACAATTGACGCTTTAAAGGACAAAATTCGTGAAGCCATTGGTGAAATACAGCTGCACACAATCGATAATGTGCTTAAAAATTGAACTGCTTGTGTAGGCTACTGCATGGCCAGCCGAGACAGCCATTTGAATGAAATTATTATTATTAACCGGAAGGATTGTACTTTCAAATAAAAAAGAAATTTGAGAAAATATTCAGTAGTTTTTTTATAGCATTTCAAAAAAAAATTATTTGGCGGACCCTTTATTAAGAAATAACAAACGTGTTGTAAAATTATTTTATTTAAAATTGTAATTTTAATTACAATACAATTTTATTTATTTTTTAATACTTTTGTTATTAAAAATTTTTCCAAAGTAATAAGATTTTATAAATGAAATTAATAATAAAATTTAATTTAAAAATCTTTTATTATTTAAAATAATTTTTCTATCTCCATATTAAAAACTTTAATTTTTTTTATTTGATAAATGTTTGCATTTACCATGCATTTGTAAAGTGTTGTCATTTGTAAAACAGCATTTCGACAGCTTTTTATTCAAATATTCCAATAAAAACGTAGTCAATGTTACCTCTTTTCACATTGAGTTACAGATTCACTTTATTCACAATTCGAGAAACGTAGGAATTTTCTGTTTCTTACTTTTCGATGCAAGAACTTCTCACAAGTAAATACAGAAACGAGTCATTGAATCAACAATTCAGAATTCCTATGAAACCATAATTCCATGATTCAGTTAAAAAACTTGATTTTTCATGAAAAAGAGTAATCCACCAAACCGCCCTGAACTTCGTGACGTAAAAATGTTAGACTAAAATAAAATGAAATACTTTTTACATGTTTAACATGCAATTTTATATAAATTAAGCCATTTTCAAAATGTCGTCAAATAGGAAAAAAATCGGAAAAAAATTGTGGGCATTTAAAATTAAAGTAAACATCTCTCCTACATTGAAGTTGCGCGTCGATCAAAAGTGTCCAGGCAGATTGCCCATAGCGTTATTTTAAAATTAAATAAAGACTTGTCTATTAAGCACAAAAAAGGTGGACAGCCTAGCAGTTTTAGAAATCCTCAAATCGCTAAATGGGTGAAGGAGCTTTGGAAGCAAAAATCTAATCATTTCCGTTCGTGATATCTCACGAAAACTTAATATTTAAAAGTCGTGGTGGAAGGCATAATAAAAAAATTAAGTACATTTAAAGTCAAGAAAGTTCCAAATCGAAACGAAAAAGGAACAAAAACAGCAAGAAAAGGAGCAAAGAAGCAGCTGCGCGACAAATTAAATAACTTTAAAGGTGTGCATTAATGGACGATGAAACCTATTGTAAGGCTGAATATTTAGGACCTTTTGACCAGGGTTTTTATGTTACAAATAAAAGAGGCAATGTTCCCAACAAATTTAAGTTTAAAAGGATTTCAAAGTACACCAAAAAATATATGATACGATATGCTTACCGATTGCTGTCTGTACATGCGGAAAAACTTTACTGGCTATCATAGTACATCGTACAATGAAAAGCCAATTTTATACTGAGTGTCTGAAAAATGTTTTATTACCGTTATACAAAAGCCATAATATGCTACCGCTATTTTGGCCCGACTTAGCCAGTGCCACTACAGCGGATACGTCCTTGAGTGGTGTGAGGTAAACAACACAAATTTTGTACCGAAAAACATGAATTCAGCTAATTGTCTAGGGATAAGACCCATTGAACGCTGTTAGGATATAATTTTGAGCAGTACTTAAGAAAAAAAACTCAAAGCTCCTGCAAATGTCAAACAATTTGGAATGCATTGGAAAAAAGCTGTAAAACGCTTCGGTCAAACTAGTGTAAAACATTAATAAGATGCATTTAGAAAAAAGTGCGATATTTTGCCAAAAAATTAAATTTGATATATTTTATTTCTTTATAAGAAGTTTAGAAATTCGTCTTTATAATGCCAATAAATTGTTTTTTTCTATTAAGAAACTTAGATTTGGGAATCATTCAAAATTGTAAAAAAAAAAAAACATTTTGAAACGCCACTTAAGGCAGTGGCAAAAATTTGTAAAAAAGGTGTCCAAAAGTTTATGCGTGGCTTAAGGAGTAAAATGTGTTCATACGTCTTTTCTGTTAAAAAAAATTTTTAATCGTTTTAAAATCTGGGGACTTACATTTAATTTGTGATATTGGTTTGATTTTTATTATTTTTTATTAATAAGATAACCATCAAAATGTAAAAATATTTTAAATTTAAATTTTATATATATAAATATACATACATATGTATATATACATATATATATGTATATATACATACATATGTATATATATACATATATATATATATATATATACATATATATATATATATATATATATATATATATATATATACATATGTACAATATATATATATATATACATATGTATATATATATATACATATATATATATATATATGTATATATATACATATATATATATGTATATATATATACATATATTTAACAATTTTTTTAAATTTAATCTTAATTATCATATGAATATGCGTAATTTGATATTTTTGTTTATTTTAGTATTTAAAATTAATTAAAATATTTAAATTCGTGTTTCGGTTTGCTTCGACTTGACCGCTAGAGGAGTAGTTGTTGATGGTGGTGAAATACTTCTTTCATAATCATTGACATCAATTACTGTATTTTGTAATAATTGACCGCCATTGTTGACTTTGTGGTCAGCAGCAACAGTAACTGATGTCTGTGGTACTCCACTACCGTTGCTGGCAATTTGCTTCTGATATTTTTGCGTTGTGGGATCTTCATCTATATAGATCATGTCAACTTGTAGTTGAAGAGGGTTTTGTTTTTGTGACCGCAGTTGCTGTTGTTGTTGTTGTAGCGGTTGTGTTAAGTTATTGTAGTTAGGACGTAATAAATGACTATTATAAAGCAGGGATGTTCCAGTGCCACAGGAAATGTTAACGGTGCGTGGGCTACGTAAGCTGTGCAGGCTATGCATAGATCGCCGCTCATTTAAATCTTCCAATGTAGAACGGAATGCACGTATAACGCGCAACTGCAGGAAGCATTTATGAAAATAATTGAGCAAAAAACAAATGAAACATAAAAAATGAAAAAAAGTAAAAATGAAAAAAAAAATGTATTAATCAATAACAATAAAAATGCAATATAAAAATTAATGATCTTGTTTAACACTAAAAAGTAATTTCAAAAATAAAAACAAACAAAGAAAAATAAAACTTAAAAATATTTAAAACAAATATGGAATACTAAGTAAGTATTTATTATTCGAAAATAACAATTGTGTTTAAAAAGGAACTAAATGCACTAGTTAACTTAAAAATGTTAAATTCTTATTGTAAATTGTAGAATTAATTTTTACTAGTTTGGACACATAAAAACCGAAATTGGTTTGAAAAACTGTCCACAACATTAAAACAATTATTTGATGGGATAAAAGTTAAAAAAAAGAATTCACTGAAATGGCGTAACAGAACGACATACTAGCAGTTCACACTTTTTCAACTACTACGACCATATGCAAAAAAAACTTAACAAAGCTTATTAAATTTTGTTAAGCAAAATTCTGTGCAAAACCGATTCTTAGCTTAAAATCCCTTTGTTATATCTACTTTAACTTTGAAAATTTTAAAGAAGGAAGCCACCTTCTTTAAGAATACTTTAAAGTGACATTATGAATATTTGGTAAAAAATAAAAAATTATTCAAAGAAAAAAAAATTATTTTTAAAAAATTGTATTTAAAAGCAGTTTTTGGTACATCAATTTATTTTATTTATGTTTAAGTGCAAGTGCTGTTTTGTATAGGAACTATTGTCGACGTGATCAATACTATGCAGCAAAGAATTTATAAAACAAGAACTGATGGTTTCGCATTCAGGCGAGGAATTTAAAAATAAATATCATTTTAAAAACGAAACGATTATATAAATCTTGAATCTTATAAGAAATTATATTCAGGTAGATTGAAAAGGATGTGGAACTCCCGCTGAAACTAAGATTATAGAGGTTTTACGTTGTTGGTGATGAAGTGAATTAAATAAAATATCACAATAAAGTAGTATGCACTTAAACGACATACATATATTTAGTTTCAAGACGATGCTGAAGACCTGCATGGTCTATCACAATCTGCTGTTAGTATAATTTGGCCCAAGTTGCACGAGCCTTAGCAAAACATGCTAAAGATAAAATAAAAATGGCAGCTGAAGAAGAGGCGAAGTTGACAGGAAAGTTTAAAGAAATTTTGAACATTCCGGGAATTATTGATGCTATTGACTGCACTCATGTAAAATTTATGAAAACCAGAAGTGAAACTGAACAGTATTATATTAACAGGAAAGGTTTTTATTCGCTTAATGTGCAGTTAATAAAAAATAATAATTTGTGATGCCGAACTGAAAATTAGATATTGTAGCAAGATTGCGAGGTAAAACGCAGTACTGCAGGATATTTAATGAATCGTCAATAAAGTTGCGCTTATCATCCGCGGTTCTATTTTCTGATCTTATTCTCTTGAAACTCATTTTTTTTAAATTTTGATTACTGCACAAAAAATGTTTTTCTTTAGTGATGTACATACACAAAATCAAAAGAACTACACAAAGCTCGTTATTCGAGTATTTATTATTGCACAAAAAAATTAATTGCCTTAATTTTAAGCATTTTATCATCTTTTCAATTAATATGTACAGCATTGAACAATATATAAAAAGGTAATAAAATATTAAACATATTTATTTAACAAAGTATTACTTTATACTAAACCAGCTTAAACCCTGCGTGTGTTGCTACTCCATCTTAATTATGATCTTAAATGTTACTTTAGTTAAATTATTTACCCTTTTTCCTTCCGGCCCAAGTCCAAACATTTGAGATAGCCAAAAAGACATTGCAGAATCTGTCGTTTCACGGTATACATTCTTCAAACAAACACACATTCATTTTTGTATATATTAATCATATTGAGTTATTTTGATTTTTTTTAAAAAGGACTTCAGACCTTCGTCTGAAGTGTTCTTTATTCTTTAATATCTTTTTAATAACTAAACTTTAATTGATACAATTTTTATTACAATAATTATGAATATTAAATAATGCTTAATTAGCTTAATTTACCTCAGACAGAACCTCAGCAATATTTATTATAAAAAATATCGTTGCAACATGATTAAATGGAATTGGATTGAAAGTGTAATGACTTTTGATCCAATTACATTGCAATAAATGTTTTTGTTCTTAACTCCTCCCTCCCTAAATTCGATCGTCCCCGATCGATTCAGAAATAAGGTAAGTCATGTATCCTTGTTATGGATTTTTCGATTTTACTTTCTTCCATCTGTGGAACATTTGTGGGCTGCAAAACCAATGTTGTTACCGCTCTCTTCCTTGAATTTTTCATAATCCAAACTGCCAATATGACTGTGATCAGGAAGGTTATAAATATAGCAAAATTTCTAATCCATGCTTCCTTTTTAAGATTGCGTATTTCCTTTATATTATTGAAATGTAGCTCTTGTAGTAATTCCAATGATAATATATTTAATCTTGCTTCTTCATCTGGAGTTTGTTGCATAGAGGCTAGCATAGGTATTAATTGGGGTGCTTCAAAATTTTTATAAAACTTCTCACCAATTACAGGGTTTACGATTATGTTTTCATACAAAATTGAATCAGTTATGGGAATTTTAATTACATATATAAGATTTGAAAAATTGCTAAAAACAGTAACATTAGCGAGTTTTAATGCCTCTTCTATATTGCAGAAGGGCATTTTTTCAGTTTCTAACTGATTTATGGCCACTGCCATTTCTTTTTTATTTAACAAAAATGACTTTATTACATTATTCTATATTAATCGGATGTATAAATTTGAATGTTCTATCCTGAATTTTTCCATGTCCGTTACCTATTGTCACTAAGTATGAGTCCGTGCAGTTGAGTATATACACCAGTGGTAACCAAAATTTGTAACCAAAAACAAATTTACAAATTGATTCAAAAATAATTTAATTAAATTTCTTATGTGATCCTTATGCACCGTTCTATTAGATTCCGTCAGAAAAGTACTCTTTTCATTTTCTTTTACTATTTCTTCTTTATACCTGGAGGATAATTTCGATCCCAATCTTCTGTTAATGTTTACGTAAATTTTTTGACCTGGTATATAGTCTTTAAAAGGTTTTCTTGATTTGTTATGATATTCTATATCATTTTTTTGTTTTTTAACAACTGCTTCTATATTTTCTTTTCTTGCCTTTTCATATTGTTCAGGACTTGTGCTGACTCTTCTTCCAAAGAACATTTCAATGGGTTTCCTACCTGTTGTAGAAAGTATAGTGTAATTGTATTCAAAAACTGCTCTATCTAATAGTTCTTCAAAACTTCTATGTATTTTTTCTGTCTTAAGGCAACGAAAGAAAAGGTTGAAAGAAAACGCTCAACTTGCCCATTTACAGTACTTTTGTATGGTGGAGCCTGGAAAACTTTAATATTCAACTGATCTTCGAGCATAAAAAGAATTGATTCAGAATTTAATGCCTTTTCATTATCTACGACAACCATTCTTGGAACTCCAAAATTAAACATAACTTTCCTTATTCGTTCTCTAATATCTGTTATAGACCGAGATTTAATCACTGTTGCCTGTGCAAATTTTGTAAGCTTATCTATTGCCGTTAGTGTTAAATGTTTTTCGGTGCACCATATATCCATGTGGAGTATTTCTCCCGCATATTGTGGAATTGGAATTGGAGTATGTGAAATGTGATTTATTTGGATGCCTATCTTATTTTCCCTCTCTACATACTTTACACTGTTTTATTATTTTATTTAGTTCAGGGATGAGCAACACGCGGCCCGTGGGCCACTTGCGGCCCGTTTAACATGTCATTGCGTCTCGCCAAGCATTTTTAAAATTTGGTTTATTTTATTTACTTTCTCCCATCAATATTTCCCAGCTGACTTCTAGTTTGGCTGTCGGATTGTAAAGACGTGTTTTTTCAAAGCGGAGAATTTTAAGTTTATTACAAACTGTTCGTATGTGAAAGCCGAGTGTTTACAAGTGTTAGTGAATAATTGTGAAGAATTGTTGTTTTAAAGTTGAGACTCCCAGGGGTAATTCTGTGGTGTCTCAGTTTTTGACTTCAAGGTCAGTAGCAATTTGAAGAAGTGAGGTTAGATAGGACTAACGGAGTGGAGTTACCATACTCGTGCGGTGGGTTTTGATGCTACCAGAGTGTGTTTTGTTGACGGTTCGGCGTGTTTATTGGACAATTGATTTTCGAGTTGTATTTCGGTTTCGGGCGTGTTTAATTGGAATTGGTGACGGACTTGGCTACGTTTATTGATTTCCTGTTGGCTGCGTTTATTTTTGAATCTGGTGAGTCGTTAGATTCTTGAGTTTTGAATTTTTATATTATGCCTCCTGCGGCGAAGGGTGATGCCTCTGACGCTGCGTCTGGGGCAGTCACTGATGAGGTGATGGGGCCCCCTCCACCTGCGAAGTCTCGTCTCCGTCATACGGAGAGCGAGCTGAGCAGTTCGGGGTCGGAAGCTGATGTAAAGGCGAGTGGTGGTAAGGCGACCACCAAGCGCTTTAAGTCTGCTCCTGTTGCTGATGCTGCTGCTGCTGCTGCTGCTGTTGATGGTGCTAAGAGTGGTGCTGGTCGCGGTTCTGCTACTGGTACTGCTGCTGGTGGTGGTGCTGGTGGTGGTGTTGTTGGTGGTGTTGTTGGTGGTGCTGCTGGTGGTGCAGTTGGTGGTGTTGCTGGTGGTACTGCTGGTTCTGGCGTATGTACTACGTCGGATGCTGGTGCTGCTGCTGCTATCTCTGATAGCTCTGCGGTTGGTGGTGGGTTCGCTGCTGCGTTTCCCCCGTTGCCATCTGTTGGCAGGGAAAGCAGACAGCGTAAAAGAGCTGTAGCTTCGGCTGCTGCCTTTTCTATGTGTGATGGTGGTGTTACTGTGGCCGACGTTAAGGTTGTCACTGACAGTTTCCGTGAGGTGCTGTTCGGTGAGAATCTTAGTGCGGAGACGATGGGCAGACTCATGAGTCAGGCTAGTGGATACGAGAAGTTGGTGATGAAACTGCTGGTGGACAACGAGAGGTTGAGGGGTAGGCTGGACATCCTCCAGTCTCCCAGGCCGGTTCAGTCGGTGACCACAGTGCCAGCTCCCGCTGCTAGGCCTGTTGCTCAGGCCACAACGGTTGCTGCGGTTCTTAGAGCACAGGGTGTCGCGGGTCCCAGGCCTACACCCAAGCCTGTGGAAACCTGGTCGGTGGTCGTTCGCGACAAGAAGAAGGGCGCAACTTCAAAGGAGGTAGTGAGTAAGGTCGTCGAACAGGTCGGACCCACCCTTGGAGTCAAAGTGCATGAGATGCGGCCGCTGAAGAGAACTAGCGGTGCGGTCATTCGTACACCTTCGGTGGCGGAGAGGTCGAGGATTGCCTCAAACAAAAAGTTTGAGGAGGTCGGCCTGGAGGTGACTGTCAGCGATAAGCTTGGTCCAAGGGTGGTGGTTGCCGGAGTGCATGCGGCGATCACTCCTGACGAATTTATGTCCGAGTTGTTCGAGATGAACCTGAAGGAGCGTATGAGCTATGAGGTGTTCAAGAGGAGCGTTCGTCTGGTTACCAGTCCCTGGAGGTCTGACCCTGCCGGTCAGTTCAACGTTGTATTGGAGTGCAGTGAGCGTGCGCACTCATCCTCCCAAGAAATTTCAGATTTTTGAAAAAGGCGATTGTTTTAAATTCGATTTTCTCAAATCCGGTGATTTTTCCAGACATACCACTATATGGGCTCTAGACAGGACCCTTGGCACAAACATTTGTATATAGTGGTATAGGGGAGCACTTCCATATTTTAGAGAAATAGCCACTCATCCTCTCAAGAAACTTCTGATTTTTCAAAAAGGCGATTTTTTAAAATTTGATTTTCTCAAATCCGGTGATTTTTTCAGACATACCACTATATGGGCTCTAGATAGGACCCTTGGCACAAACATTTGTACATAGTAGTATAGGGGAGCACTTCCATAATCTAGAGAAATAGCCACTCATCCTCCCAAGAAATTTCAGATTTTTCAAAAAGGCGATTTTTTAAAATTCGATTTTCTCAAATCCGGTGATTTTTCCAGACATACCACTATATAGGCTGTAGACAGGACCCATGCCACAAACATTTGTATATAGTGGTAAAGGGGAGCACTTCCATATTTTAGAGAAATAGCCACTCATCCTCCCAAGAAATTTCAGATTTTTCAGAAAGGCGATTTTTTAAAATTCGATTTTCTCAAATCCGGAGATTTTTCCAGACATACCACTATATGGGCTCTAGACAGGACCCTTGGCACAAACATTTGTATATAGTGGTATAGGGGAGCACTTCCATATTTTAGAGAAATAGCCACTCATCCTCCCAAGAATTTTAAGATTTTTCAAAAAGGCGATTTTCTCAAATCCGGTGATTTTTCCAGACATACCACTATATGGGCTCTAGACAGGACCCTTGGCACAAACATTTTTATATAGTGGTATAGGGGAGCACTTCCATATTCTAGAGAAATAGCCACTCAACCTCCCAAGAAATGTAAGATTTTTTAAAAAGGCGATTTTTAAAAATCCGATTTTCACAAATCCGGTGATTTTTCCAGACATACCACTATATGGGCTCTAGACATGACCCTTGGCACAAACATTTGTATATAGTGGTATAGGGGAGCACTTTCATAATCTAGAGAAATAGCCACTCGTCCTCCAAAGAAATTTCAGATTTTTCAAAAAGGCGATTTTTTAAAATTAGATTTTCTCAAATCCGGTGATTTTTCCAGACATACCACTATATGGGCTCTAGACAGGACCCATGGCGCAAACATTTGTATATAGTGGTATAGGGGAGCACTTCCTTATTTTAGAGAAATAGCCACTCATCCTCCCAAGAAATTTCTGCTTTTTCAAAAAGCCGATTTTTTAAAATTCGATTTTCTCAAATCCGGTTATTTCTCCAGACATACCACTATATGGGCTCTAGACAGAACCCTTGGCAAAAACATTTGTATATAGTGGTATAGGAGAGCACTTTCATATTTTAGAGAAATAGCCACTCATCTCCAAAGAAATTTCAGATTTTTCAAAAAGGCGATTTTTTAAAATTCGATATTCTCAAATCCGGTGATTTTTCCAGACATACCACTATATGGGCTCTAGACTGGACCCTTGGCACAAACATTTGTATATAGTGATATAGGGGAGCACTTCCATATTTTAGAGAAATAGCCACTCATCCTCCCAAGAAATTTCAGATTTTTCTAAAAGGCGATTTTCTCAAATCCGGTGATTTTTCCAGACATACCACTATATGGGCTCTAGACAAGACCCTTGGAACAAACATTTGTATATAGTAGTATAGGGGAGCACTTCCATATTTTAGAGAAATAGCCAAGAAATTTCAGATTTTTCAAAAAGGCGATTTTTTAAAATTCGATTTTCTCAAATCCGGTGATTTTTCCAGACATACCACTATATGGGCTCTAGACAGGACCCATGGCACAAACATTTGTATATATTGGTATAGGGAAGCACTTCCTTATTTTAGAGAAATAGCCACTCATCCTCCCAAGAAATTTCTGATTTTTCAAAAAGCCGATTTTTTAAAATTCGATTTTCTCAAATCCGGTTATTTCTCCAGACATACCACTATATGGGCTCTAGACAGGACCCTTGGCACAAACATTTGTATAAAGTAGTATAGGGGAGCACTTCCATATTTTAGAGAAATAGCCACTCATCCTCCAAAGAAATTTCAGATTTTTCAAAAAGGCGATTTTTTAAAATTCGATTTTCTCAAATCCGGTGATTTTCCAGACATACCACTATATGGGCTCTAGACAGGACCCTTGACACAAACATTTGTATTCAGTGGTATAGGGGAGCACTTCCATATTTTAGAGAAATAGCCACTCATCCTCCCAAGAAATTTCAGATTTTTCAAAAAGGCGATTTTCTCAAATCCGGTGATTTTTCCAGACATACCACTATATGGGCTCTAGACAGGACCCTTGGCACAAACATTTGTATATAGTGGTATAGGGGAGCACTTCCATATCTTAGAGAAATAGCCACTCATCCTCCCAAGAAATTTCAGATTTTTCAAAAAGGCGATTTTTTAAAATTCGATTTTCTCGAATCCGGTGATTTTTCCAGACATACCACTATATGGGCTCTAGACTGGACCCTTGGCACAAATATTTGTATATAGTGGTATAGGGGGGCACTTCCATATTTTAGAGAAATAGCCACACATCCTCCCAAGAAATTTTAGATTTTTCAAAAAGGCGATTTTTTAAGATTCTATTTTATCAAATCCGGTGATTTTTCCAGACATACCACTATATGGGCTCTAGACAAGACCCTTGGAACAAACATTTGTATATAGTAGTATAGGGGAGCACTTCCATATTTTAGGGAAATAGCCAAGAAATTTCAGATTTTTCAAAAAGGCGATTTTTTAAAATTCGATTTTCCCAAATCCGGTGATTTTTCCAGACATACCACTATATGGGCTCCCTTGGCACAAGCATTTGTATATAGTGGTATGGGCAAGCACTTCCATATTTTAGAGAAATAGCCACTCATCCTCCCAAGAAATTCTAAATTTTTGAAAAAGGCGATTTTTTAAAATTCGATTTTCTAAAATCCGGTGATTTTTCCAGACATACCATTATATGAGCTCTAGGCAGGACCCTTGGCACAAACATTTGTATATAGTGGTATAGCACTACCATATTTTGGAGAAATAGCCACAAATCCTCCCAAGAAATTTCAGATTTCTGAAAAAGGCGATTTTTTAAAAATCGATTTTCTCAAATCCGGTGATTTTTCCAGACATACCACTAAATGGGCTCTAGACACGACCCTTGGCACAAACATTTGTATATAGTGGTATAGGGAAGCACTTCCATATTTTAGAGAAAGAGCCACTCATCCTCCCAAGAAATTTCTGATTTTTCAAAAAGCCGATTTTTTAAAATTCGATTTTCTCAAATCCGGTTTTTTCTCCAGACATACCACTATATGGGCTCTAGACAGGACCCTTGGCACAAACATTTCTATAAAGTGGTATAGGGGAGCACTTCCATATTTTAGAGAAATAGCCACTCATCCTCCCAAGAAATTTCTGATTTTTCAAAAGCCGATTTTTTAAAATTCGATTTTCTCAAATCCGGTTATTTCTCCAGACATACCAATATATGGGCTCTAGACTGGACCCTTAGCACAAACATTTGTATATAGTGGTATAGGGGAGCACTTCCATATTTTAGAAAAATAGCCATTCATCTCCAAAGAAATTTCAGATTTTTCAAAAAGGCGATTTTTTAAAATTCGATTTTCTCAAATCCGGTGATTCTTCCAGACATACCACTATATGGGCTCTAGACAGGACCCTTGGCACAAACATTTGTATATAGTGGTATAGGGGAGCACTTCCATATTTTAGAGAAATAGCCACTCATCCTGCCAAGAAATTTCAGATTTGTCTAAAAGGCGATTTTCTCAAATCCGGTGATTTTTCCAGACATACCACTATATGGGCTCTAGACAAGACCCTTGGAACAAACATTTGTATATAGTAGTATAGGGGAGCACTTCCATATTTTAGAGAAATAGCCAAGAAATTTCAGATTTTTCAAAAAGGTGATTTTTTAAAATTCGATTTTCTCAAATCCGGTGATTTTTCCAGACATACCACTATATGGGCTCTAGACAGGACCCATGGCACAAACATCTGTATATAGTGGTATAGGGAAGCACTTCCTTATTTTAGAGAAATAGCCACTCATCCTCCCAAGAAATTTCTGATTTTTCAAAAAGCCGATTTTTTAAAATTCGATTTTCTCAAATCCGGTTATTTCTCCAGACATACAACTATATGGGCTCTAAACAGGACCCTTGGCACAAACATTTGTATATAGTGGTATACGGGAGCACTTCCATATTTTAGAGAAATAGCCACTCATCCTCCAAAGAAATTTCAGATTTTTCAAAAAGGCGATTTTTTAAAATTCGATTTTCTCAAATCCGGTGATTTTTCCAGACATACCACTATATGGGCTCTAGACAGGACCCTTGGAACAAAGATTTGTATATAGTGGTATAGGGGAGCACTTCCATATTTTAGAGAAATAGCCACTCATCCTCCCAAGAAATTTCAGATTTTTCAAAAAGGCGATTTTCTCAAATCCGGTGATTTTTCCAGACATACCACTATATGGGCTCTAGACAGGACCCTTGGCACAAACCTTTGTATACAGTTTAGGAGAGCACTTCCATATTTTAGAGAAATAGCTACTCATCCTCCCAAGAAATTTCAGATTTTTGAAAAAGGCGATTGTTCGATTCGATTTTCTCAAATCCGGTGATTTTTCCAGACATACCACTATATAGGCTCTAGACAGGACCCATGGCGCAAACATTTGTATATAGTGGTATAGGGAGCACTTCCTTATTTTAGAGAAATAGCCACTCATCCTCCCAAGAAATATCTGATTTTTCAAAAAGCCGATTTTTTAAAATTCGATTTTCTCAAATCCGGTTATTTCTCCAGACATACCACTATATGGGCTCTAGACAGAACCCTTGGCACAAACATTTGTATATAGTGGTATAGGAGAGCACTTCCATATTTTAGAGAAATAGCCACTCATCTCCAAAGACTCCCTTGGCACAAACATTTGTATATAATGATATAGGGGAGCACTTCCATATATTAGAGAAATAGCCACTCATCCTCCCAAGAAATTTCAGATTTTTCAAAAAGGCGATTTTTTAAGATTCTATTTTCTCAAATCCGGTGATTTTTCCAGACATACCACTATATGGGCTCTAGACAAGACCCTTGGAATAAACATTTGTATATAGTAGTATAGGGGAGCACTTCCATATTTTAGGGAAATAGCCAAGAAATTTCAGATTTTTCAAAAAGGCGATTTTTTAAAATTCGATTTTCCCAAATCCGGTGATTTTTCCCGACATACCACTATATGGGCTCTAGACAGGACCCTTGGCACAAACATTTGTATATAGTGGTATAGGGAAGCACTTCCATATTTTAGAGAAAGAGCCACTCATCCCCCAAGAAATTTCTGATTCTTCAAAAAGCCGATTTTTTAAAATTCGATTTTCTCAAATTCGGTTTTTTCTCCAGACATACCACTATATGGGCTCTAGACAGGACCCTTGGCACAAACATTTGTATAAAGTGGTATAGGGGACCACTTCCATATTTTAGAGAAATAGCCACTCATCCTCCCAAGAAATTTCTGATTTTTCAAAAAGCCGATTTTTTAAAATTCGATTTTCTCAAATCCGGTTATTTCTCCAGACATACCACTATATGGGCTCTAGACTGGACCCTTGGCACAAACATTTGTATATAGTGGTATAGGGGAGCACTTCCATATTTTAGAGAAATAGCCACTCATCTCCAAAAAATTTCAGATTTTTCAAAAAGGTGATTTTTTAAAATTCGATTTTCTCAAATCCGGTGACTCTTCCAGACATACCACTATATGGGCTCTAGACAGGACCCTTGGCACAAACATTTGTATATAGTGGTATAGGGGAGCACTTCCATATTTTAGAGAAATAGCCACTCATCCTGCCAAGAAATTTTAGATTTTTCTAAAAGGCGATTTTCTCAAATCCGGTGATTTTTCCAGACATACCACTATATGGGCTCTAGACAAGACCCTTGGAACAAACATTTGTATATAGTAGTATAGGGGAGCACTTCCATATTTTAGAGAAATAGCCAAGAAATTTCAGATTTTCAAAAAGGCGATTTTTTAAAATTCGATTTTCTCAAATCCGGTGATTTTTCCAGACATACCACTATATGGGCTCTAGACAGGACCCATGGCACAAACATTTGCATATAGTGGTATAGGGAAGCACTTCCTTATTTTAGAGAAATAGCCACTCATCCTCCCAAGAAATTTCTGATTTTTCAAAAAGCCGATTTTTTAAAATTCGATTTTCTCAAATCCGGTTATTTCTCCAGACATACAACTATATGGGCTATAGACAGGACCCTTGGCACAAACATTTGTATATAGTGGTAAAGGGGAGCACTTCCATATTTTAGAGAAATAGCCACTCATCCTCCCAAGAAATTTCAGATTTTTCAAAAAGGCGATTTTTTAAGATTCTATTATCTCAAATCCGGTGATTTTTCCAGACTTACCACTATATGGGCTCTAGACAAGACCCTTGGAACAAACAATTGTATATAGTAGTATAGGGGAGCACTTCCATATTTTAGAGAAATAGCTAAGAAATTTCAGATTTTTCAAAGAGGCGATTTTTTAAAATTCGATTTTCTCAAATCCGGTGATTTTTCCAGACATACCACTATATGGGCTCCCTTGGCACAAAAATTTGTATAAAGTATAGGAGAGCACTTCCATATTTTAGAGAAATAGCCACTCATCCTCCCAAGAAATTTCAGATTTTTGAAAAAGGCGATTGTTTTAAATTCGATTTTCTCAAACCCGGTGATTTTTCCAGACATACCACTACATGGGCTCTAGACAGGACCCTTGGCACAAGCATTTGTATATAGTGATATAGGCAAGCACTTCCATATTTTAGAGAAATAGCCACTCATCCTCCCAAGAAATTCTAAATTTTTGAAAAAGGCGATTTTTTAAAATTCGATTTTCTAAAATCCGTTGATTTTTCCAGACATACCATTATATGGGCTCTAGGCAGGACCCTTGGCACAAACATTTGTATATAGTGGTATAGGGGAGCACTTCCATATTTTGGAGAAATAGCCACAAATCCTCCCACGAAATTTCAGATTTCTGAAAAAGGCGATTTTTTAAAAATCGATTTTGTCACATCCGGTGATTTTTCCAGACATACCACTATATGGGCTCTAGACAGGACCCTTGGCACAAACATTTGTATATAGTGGTATAGGGGAGCACTTCCATATTTTAGAGAAATAGCCACTCATCCTCCCAAGAAATTTCAGATTTTTCAAAAAGGCGATTTTTTAAGATTCTATTTTCTCAAATCCGGTGATTTTTCCAGACATACCACTATATGGGCTCTAGACAAGACCCTTGGAACAAACATTTGTATATAGTACTATAGGGGAGCACTTCCATATTTTAGAGAAATAGCCAAGAAATTTCAGATTTTTCAAAGAGGCGATTTTTTAAAATTCGATTTTCTCAAATCCGGTGATTTTTCCAGACATACCACTATATGGGCTCCCTTGGCACAAACATTTGTATAAAGTATAAAAGAGCACTTCCATATTTTAGAGAAATAGCCACTCATCCTCCCAAGAAATTTCAGATTTTTGAAAAAGGCGATTGTTTTAAATTCGATTTTCTCAAATCCGGTGATTTTTCCAGACATACCACTATATGGGCTCTAGACAGGACCCTTGGCACAAGCATTTGTATATAGTGGTATAGGCAAGCACTTCCATATTTTAGAGAAATAGCCACTCATCCTCCCAAGAAATTCTAAATTTTTGAAAAAGGCGATTTTTTAAAATTCGATTTTCTAAAATCCGGTGATTTTTCCAGACATACCATTATATGGGCTCTAGGCAGGACCCTTGGCACAAACATTTGTATATAGTGGTATAGGGGAGCACTTACATATTTTGGAGAAATAGCCAGAAATCCTCCCAAGAAATTTCAGATTTCTGAAAAAGGCGATTTTTTAAAAATCGATTTTCTCAAATCCGGTGATTTTTCCAGACATACCACTATATGGGCTCTAGACAGGACCCTTGGCACAAACATTTGTATATAGTGGTATAGGGAAGCACTTCCATATTTTAGAGAAATAGCCAAGAAATTTCAGATTTTTCAAAGAGGCGATTTTTTAAAATTCGATTTTCTCAAATCCGGTGATTTTTCCAGACATACCACTATATAGGCTGTAGACAGGACCCATGCCACAAACATTTGTATATAGTGGTAAAGGGGAGCACTTCCATATTTTAGAGAAATAGCCACTCATCCTCCCAAGAAATTTCAGATTTTTCAGAAAGGCGATTTTTTAAAATTCGATTTTCTCAAATCCGGAGATTTTTCCAGACATACCACTATATGGGCTCCCTTGGCACAAACATTTGTATAAAGTATAAAAGAGCACTTCCATATTTTAGAGAAATAGCCACTCATCCTCCCAAGAAATTTCAGATTTTTGAAAAAGGCGATTGTTTTAAATTCGATTTTCTCAAATCCGGTGATTTTTCCAGACATACCACTATATAGGCTGTAGACAGGACCCATGCCACAAACATTTGTATATAGTAGTATAGGGGAGCACTTCCATAATCTAGAGAAATAGCCACTCATCCTCCCAAGAAATTTCAGATTTTTCAAAAAGGCGATTTTTTAAAATTCGATTTTCTCAAATCCGGTGATTTTTCCAGACATACCACTATATAGGCTGTAGACAGGACCCATGCCACAAACATTTGTATATAGTGGTAAAGGGGAGCACTTCCATATTTTAGAGAAATAGCCACTCATCCTCCCAAGAAATTTCAGATTTTTCAGAAAGGCGATTTTTTAAAATTCGATTTTCTCAAATCCGGAGATTTTTCCAGACATACCACTATATGGGCTCTAGACAGGACCCTTGGCACAAACATTTGTATATAGTGGTATAGGGGAGCACTTCCATATTTTAGAGAAATAGCCACTCATCCTCCCAAGAATTTTAAGATTTTTCAAAAAGGCGATTTTCTCAAATCCGATGATTTTTCCAGACATACCACTATATGGGCTCTAGACAGGACCCTTGGCACAAACATTTTTATATAGTGGTATAGGGGAGCACTTCCACATTCTAGAGAAATAGCCACTCAACCTCCCAAGAAATGTAAGATTTTTTAAAAAGGCGATTTTTAAAAATCCGATTTTCACAAATCCGGTGATTTTTCCAGACATACACTATATGGGCTCTAGACATGACCCTTGGCACAAACATTTGTATATAGTGGTATAGGGGAGCACTTTCATAATCTAGAGAAATAGCCACTCGTCCTCCAAAGAAATTTCAGATTTTTCAAAAAGGCGATTTTTTAAAATTAGATTTTCTCAAATCCGGTGATTTTTCCAGACATACCACTATATGGGCTCTAGACAGGACCCATGGCGCAAACATTTGTATATAGTGGTATAGGGGAGCACTTCCTTATTTTAGAGAAATAGCCACTCATCCTCCCAAGAAATTTCTGCTTTTTCAAAAAGTCGATTTTTTAAAATTCGATTTTCTCAAATCCGGTTATTTCTCCAGGCATACCACTATATGGGCTCTAGACAGAACCCTTGGCAAAAACATTTGTATATAGTGGTATAGGAGAGCACTTCCATATTTTAGAGAAATAGCCACTCATCTCCAAAGAAATTTCAGATTTTTTAAAAAGGCGATTTTTTAAAATTCGATATTCTCAAATCCGGTGATTTTTCCAGACATACCACTATATGGGCTCTAGACTGGGCCCTTGGCACAAACATTTGTATATAGTGATATAGGGGAGCACTTCCATATTTTAGAGAAATAGCCACTCACCCTCCCAAGAAATTTCAGATTTTTCTAAAAGGCGATTTTCTCAAATCCGGTGATTTTTCCAGACATACCACTACATGGGCTCTAGACAAGACCCTTGGAACAAACATTTGTATATAGTAGTATAGGGAAGCACTTCCTTATTTTAGAGAAATAGCCACTCATCCTCCCAAGAAATTTCTGATTTTTCAAAAAGCCGATTTTTTAAAATTCGATTTTCTCAAATCCGGTTATTTCTCCAGACATACCACTATATGGGCTCTAGACAGGACCCTTGGCACAAACATTTGTATAAAGTAGTATAGGGGAGCACTTCCATATTTTAGAGAAATAGCCACTCATCCTCCAAAGAAATTTCAGATTTTTCAAAAAGGCGATTTTTTAAAATTCGATTTTCTCAAATCCGGTGATTTTCCAGACATACCACTATATGGGCTCTAGACAGGACCCTTGACACAAACATTTGTATTCAGTGGTATAGGGGAGCACTTCCATATTTTAGAGAAATAGCCACTCATCCTCCCAAGAAATTTCAGATTTTTCAAAAAGGCGATTTTCTCAAATCCGGTGATTTTTCCAGACATACCACTATATGGGCTCTAGACAGGACCCTTGGCACAAACATTTGTATATAGTGGTATAGGGGAGCACTTCCATATCTTAGAGAAATAGCCACTCATCCTCCCAAGAAATTTCAGATTTTTCAAAAAGGCGATTTATTAAAATTCGATTTTCTCGAATCCGGTGATTTTTCCAGACATACCACTATATGGGCTCTAGACTGGACCCTTGGCACAAATATTTGTATATAGTGGTATAGGGGGGCACTTCCATATTTTAGAGAAATAGCCACACATCCTCCCAAGAAATTTCAGATTTTTCAAATAGGCGATTTTTTAAGATTCTATTTTATCAAATCCGGTGATTTTTCCAGACATACCACTATATGGGCTCTAGACAAGACCCTTGGAACAAACATTTGTATATAGTAGTATAGGGGAGCACTTCCATATTTTAGGGAAATAGCCAAGAAATTTCAGATTTTTCAAAAAGGCGATTTTTTAAAATTCGATTTTCCCAAATCCGGTGATTTTTCCAGACATACCACTATATGGGCTCCCTTGGCACAAGCATTTGTATATAGTGGTATGGGCAAGCACTTCCATATTTTAGAGAAATAGCCACTCATCCTCCCAAGAAATTCTAAATTTTTGAAAAAGGCGATTTTTTAAAATTCGATTTTCTAAAATCCGGTGATTTTTCCAGACATACCATTATATGGGCTCTAGGCAGGACCCTTGGCACAAACATTTGTATATAGTGGTATAGCACTACCATATTTTGGAGAAATAGCCACAAATCCTCCCAAGAAATTTCAGATTTCTGAAAAAGGCGATTTTTTAAAAATCGATTTTCTCAAATCCGGTGATTTTTCCAGACATACCACTATATGGGCTCTAGACACGACCCTTGGCACAAACATTTGTATATAGTGGTATAGGGAAGCACTTCCATATTTTAGAGAAAGAGCCACTCATCCTCCCAAGAAATTTCTGATTTTTCAAAAAGCCGATTTTTTAAAATTCGATTTTCTCAAATCCGGTTTTTTCTCCAGACATACCACTATATGGGCTCTAGACAGGACCCTTGGCACAAACATTTCTATAAAGTGGTATAGGGGAGCACTTCCATATTTTAGAGAAATAGCCACTCATCCTCCCAAGAAATTTCTGATTTTTCAAAAAGCCGATTTTTTAAAATTCGATTTTCTCAAATCCGGTTATTTCTCCAGACATACCACTATATGGGCTCTAGACTGGACCCTTGGCACAAACATTTGTATATAGTGGTATAGGGGAGCACTTCCATATTTTAGAGAAATAGCCATTCATCTCCAAAGAAATTTCAGATTTTTCAAAAAGGCGATTTTTTAAAATTCGATTTTCTCAAATCCGGTGATTCTTCCAGACATACCACTATATGGGCTCTAGACAGGACCCTTGGCACAAACATTTGTATATAGTGGTATAGGGGAGCACTTCCATATTTTAGAGAAATAGCCACTCATCCTGCCAAGAAATTTCAGATTTTTCTAAAAGGCGATTTTCTCAAATCCGGTGATTTTTCCAGACATACCACTATATGGGCTCTAGACAAGACCCTTGGAACAAACATTTGTATATAGTAGTATAGGGGAGCACTTCCATATTTTAGAGAAATAGCCAAGAAATTTCAGATTTTTAAAAAAGGTGATTTTTTAAAATTCGATTTTCTCAAATCCGGTGATTTTCCAGACATACCACTATATGGGCTCTAGACAGGACCCATGGCACAAACATCTGTATATAGTGGTATAGGGAAGCACTTCCTTATTTTAGAGAAATAGCCACTCATCCTCCCAAGAAATTTCTGATTTTTCAAAAAGCCGATTTTTTAAAATTCGATTTTCTCAAATCCGGTTATTTCTCCAGACATACAACTATATGGGCTCTAAACAGGACCCTTGGCACAAACATTTGTATATAGTGGTATACGGGAGCACTTCCATATTTTAGAGAAATAGCCACTCATCCTCCAAAGAAATTTCAGATTTTTCAAAAAGGCGATTTTTTAAAATTCGATTTTCTCAAATCCGGTGATTTTTCCAGACATACCACTATATGGGCTCTAGACAGGACCCTTGGAACAAAGATTTGTATATAGTGGTATAGGGGAGCACTTCCATATTTTAGAGAAATAGCCACTCATCCTCCCAAGAAATTTCAGATTTTTCAAAAAGGCGATTTTCTCAAATCCGGTGATTTTTCCAGACATACCACTATATGGGCTCTAGACAGGACCCTTGGCACAAACCTTTGTATACAGTTTAGGAGAGCACTTCCATATTTTAGAGAAATAGCTACTCATCCTCCCAAGAAATTTCAGATTTTTGAAAAAGGCGATTGTTCGATTCGATTTTCTCAAATCCGGTGATTTTTCCAGACATACCACTATATGGGCTCTAGACAGGACCCATGGCACAAACATCTGTATATAGTGGTATAGGGAAGCACTTCCTTATTTTAGAGAAATAGCCACTCATCCTCCCAAGAAATTTCTGATTTTTCAAAAAGCCGATTTTTTAAAATTCGATTTTCTCAAATCCGGTTATTTCTCCAGACATACAACTATATGGGCTCTAAACAGGACCCTTGGCACAAACATTTGTATATAGTGGTATACGGGAGCACTTCCATATTTTAGAGAAATAGCCACTCATCCTCCAAAGAAATTTCAGATTTTTCAAAAAGGCGATTTTTTAAAATTCGATTTTCTCAAATCCGGTGATTTTTCCAGACATACCACTATATGGGCTCTAGACAGGACCCTTGGAACAAAGATTTGTATATAGTGGTATAGGGGAGCACTTCCATATTTTAGAGAAATAGCCACTCATCCTCCCAAGAAATTTCAGATTTTTCAAAAAGGCGATTTTCTCAAATCCGGTGATTTTTCCAGACATACCACTATATGGGCTCTAGACAGGACCCTTGGCACAAACCTTTGTATACAGTTTTAGAGAAATAGCTACTCATCCTCCCAAGAAATTTCAGATTTTTGAAAAAGGCGATTGTTCGATTCGATTTTCTCAAATCCGGTGATTTTTCCAGACATACCACTATATGGGCTCTAGACAGGACCCATGGCGCAAACATTTGTATATAGTGGTATAGGGAGCACTTCCTTATTTTAGAGAAATAGCCACTCATCCTCCCAAGAAATTTCTGATTTTTCAAAAAGCCGATTTTTTAAAATTCGATTTTCTCAAATCCGGTTATTTCTCCAGACATACCACTATATGGGCTCTAGACAGAACCCTTGGCACAAACATTTGTATATAGTGGTATAGGAGAGCACTTCCATATTTTAGAGAAATAGCCACTCATCTCCAAAGACTCCCTTGGCACAAACATTTGTATATAGTGATATAGGGGAGCACTTCCATATATTAGAGAAATAGCCACTCATCCTCCCAAGAAATTTCAGATTATTCAAAAAGGCGATTTTTTAAGATTCTATTTTCTCAAATCCGGTGATTTTTCCAGACATACCACTATATGGGCTCTAGACAAGACCCTTGGAATAAACATTTGTATATAGTAGTATAGGGGAGCACTTCCATATTTTAGGGAAATAGCCAAGAAATTTCAGATTTTTCAAAAAGGCGATTTTTTAAAATTCGATTTTCCCAAATCCGGTGATTTTTCCCGACATACCACTATATGGGCTCCCTTGGCACAAGCATTTGTATATAGTGATATGGGCAAGCACTTCCATATTTTAGAGAAATAGCCACTCATCCTCCCAAGAAATTCTAAATTTTTGAAAAAGGCGATTGTTTAAAATTCGATTTTCTAAAATCCGGTGATTTTTCCAGACATACCATTATATGGGCTCTAGGCAGGACTCTTGGCACAAACATTTGTATATAGTGGTATAGGGGAGCACTTCCATATTTTGGAGAAATAGCCACAAATCCTCCCAAGAAATTTCAGATTTCTGAAAAAGGCGATTTTTTAAAAATCGATTTTCTCAAATCCGGTGATTTTTCCAGACATACTACTATATGGGCTCTAGACACGACCCTTGGCACAAACATTTGTATATAGTGGTATAGGGAAGCACTTCCATATTTTAGAGAAAGAGCCACTCATCCTCCCAAGAAATTTCTGATTCTTCAAAAAGCCGATTTTTTAAAATTCGATTTTCTCAAATCCGGTTTTTTCTCCAGACATACCACTATATGGGCTCTAGACAGGACCCTTGGCACAAACATTTGTATAAAGTGGTATAGGGGACCACTTCCATATTTTAGAGAAATAGCCACTCATCCTCCCAAGAAATTTCTGATTTTTCAAAAAGCCGATTTTTTAAAATTCGATTTTCTCAAATCCGGTTATTTCTCCAGACATACCACTATATGGGCTCTAGACTGGACCCTTGGCACAAACATTTGTATATAGTGGTATAGGGGAGCACTTCCATATTTTAGAGAAATAGCCACTCATCTCCAAAAAATTTCAGATTTTTCAAAAAGGCGATTTTTTAAAATTCGATTTTCTCAAATCCGGTGATTCTTCCAGACATACCACTATATGGGCTTTAGACAGGACCCTTGGCACAAACATTTGTATATAGTGGTATAGGGGAGCACTTCCATATTTTAGAGAAATAGCCACTCATCCTGCCAAGAAATTTTAGATTTTTCTAAAAGGCGATTTTCTCAAATCCGGTGATTTTTCCAGACATACCACTATATGGGCTCTAGACAAGACCCTTGGAACAAACATTTGTATATAGTAGTATAGGGGAGCACTTCCATATTTTAGAGAAATAGCCAAGAAATTTCAGATTTTCAAAAAGGCGATTTTTTAAAATTCGATTTTCTCAAATCCGGTGATTTTTCCAGACATACCACTATATGGGCTCTAGACAGGACCCATGGCACAAACATTTGTATATAGTGGTATAGGGAAGCACTTCCTTATTTTAGAGAAATAGCCACTCATCCTCCCAAGAAATTTCTGATTTTTCAAAAAGCCGATTTTTTAAAATTCGATTTTCTCAAATCCGGTTATTTCTCCAGACATACAACTATATGGGCTCTAGACAGGACCCTTGGCACAAACATTTGTGTATAGTGGTATACGGGAGCACTTCCATATTTTAGAGAAATAGCCACTCATCCTCCAAAGAAATTTCAGATTTTTCAAAAAGGCGATTTTTTAAAATTCGATTTTCTCAAATCCGGTGATTTTTCCAGACATACCACTATATGGGCTCTAGACAGGACCCTTGGAACAAAGATTTGTATATAGTGGTATAGGGGAGCACTTCCATATTTTAGAGAAATAGCCACTCATCCTCCCAAGAAATTTCAGATTTTTCAAAAAGGCGATTTTCTCAAATCCGGTGATTTTTCCAGACATACCACTATATGGGCTCTAGACAGGACCCTTGGCACAAACATTTGTATATAGTGGTAAAGGGGAGCACTTCCATATTTTAGAGAAATAGCCACTCATCCTCCCAAGAAATTTCAGATTTTTCAAAAAGGCGATTTTTTAAGATTCTATTATCTCAAATCCGGTGATTTTTCCAGACTTACCACTATATGGGCTCTAGACAAGACCCTTGGAACAAACAATTGTATATAGTAGTATAGGGGAGCACTTCCATATTTTAGAGAAATAGCTAAGAAATTTCAGATTTTTCAAAGAGGCGATTTTTTAAAATTCGATTTTCTCAAATCCGGTGATTTTTCCAGACATACCACTATATGGGCTCCCTTGGCACAAACATTTGTATAAAGTATAGGAGAGCACTTCCATATTTTAGAGAAATAGCCACTCATCCTCCCAAGAAATTTCAGATTTTTGAAAAAGGCGATTGTTTTAAATTCGATTTTCTCAAATCCGGTGATTTTTCCAGACATACCACTACATGGGCTCTAGACAGGACCCTTGGCACAAGCATTTGTATATAGTGGTATAGGCAAGCACTTCCATATTTTAGAGAAATAGCCACTCATCCTCCCAAGAAATTCTAAATTTTTGAAAAAGGCGATTTTTTAAAATTCGATTTTCTAAAATCCGGTGATTTTTCCAGACATACCATTATATGGGCTCTAGGCAGGACCCTTGGCACAAACATTTGTATATAGTGGTATAGGGGAGCACTTCCATATTTTGGAGAAATAGCCACAAATCCTCCCAAGAAATTTCAGATTTCTGAAAAAGGCGATTTTTTAAAAATCGATTTTCTCAAATCCGGTGATTTTTCCAGACATACCACTATATGGGCTCTAGACAGGACCCTTGGCACAAACATTTGTATATAGTGGTATAGGGGAGCACTTCCATATTTTAGAGAAATAGCCACTCATCCTCCCAAGAAATTCTAAATTTTTGAAAAAGGCGATTTTTTAAAATTCGATTTTCTAAAATCCGGTGATTTTTCCAGACATACCATTATATGGGCTCTAGGCAGGACCCTTGGCACAAACATTTGTATATAGTGGTATAGGGGAGCACTTCCATATTTTGGAGAAATAGCCAGAAATCCTCCCAAGAAATTTCAGATTTCTGAAAAAGGCGATTTTTTAAAAATCGATTTTCTCAAATCCGGTGATTTTTCCAGACATACCACTATATGGGCTCTAGACAGGACCCTTGGCACAAACATTTGTATATAGTGGTATAGGGAAGCACTTCCATATTTTAGACAAAGAGCCACTCATCCTCCCAAGAAATTTCTGATTTTTCAAAAAGCCGATTTTTTAAAATTCGATTTTCTCAAATCCGGTTATTTCTCCAGACATACCACTATATGGGCTCTAGACAGGACCCTTGGCACAAACATTTGTATAAAGTGGTATAGGGGAGCACTTCCATATTTAAGAGAAATAGCCACTCATCCTCCCAAGAAATTTCAGATTTTTCAAAAAGGCGATTTTTTAAAATTCGATTTTCTCGAATCCGGTGATTTTTCCAGACATACCACTATATGGTCTCTAGACAGGACCCTTGGCACAAATATTTGTATATAGTGGTATAGGGGAGCACTTCCATATCTTAGAGAAATAGCCAAGAAATTTCAGATTTTTCAAAAAGGCGATTTTTTAAAATTTGATTTTCTCAAATCCGGTAATTTTTCCAGACATACCATTATATGGGCTCTAGACAGTACCCATGGCACAAACATATGTATATAGTGGTATAGGGGAGCACTTCCTTATTTTAGAGAAATAGCCACTCATCCTCCCAAGAAATTTATGATTTTTCAAAAAGCCGATTTTTTAAAATTCGATTTTCTCAAATCCGGTTATTTCTCCAGACATACAACTATATGGGCTCTAGACAGGACCCTTGGCACAAACATTTGTATATAGTGGTATAGGGGAGCACTTCCATATTTTAGAGAAATAGCCACTCATCCTCCATAGGGGAGCACTTCCATAATCTAGAGAAATAGCCACTCATCCTCCCAAGAAATTTCAGATTTTTCAAAAAGGCGATTTTTTAAATTTCGATTTTCTCAAATCCGGTGATTTTTCCAGACATACCAATATATGGGCTCTAGACAGGACCCTTGGCACAAACATTTGTATATAGTGGTATAGGGGAGCACTTCCATATTTTAGAGAAATAGTCACTCATCCTCCCAATAAATTTCAGATTTTTCAAAAAGGCGATTTTCTCAAATCCGGTGATTTTTCCAGACATACCACTATATGGGGTCTAGACAGGACCCTTGGCACGAACATTTGTATATAGTGGTATAGGGGAGCACTTCCATATTTTAGAGAAATAGCCACTCATCCTCCCAAGAAATTTCAGATTTTTGAAAAAGGCGATTGTTTTAAATTCGATTTTCTCAAATCCGGTGATTTTTCCAGACATACCACTATATGGGCTCTAGACAGGACCCTTGGCACAAACATTTGTATATAGTGGTATAGGGGAGCACTTCCATATTTTAGAGAAATAGCCACTCATCCTCCATAGGGGAGCACTTCCATAATCTAGAGAAATAGCCACTCATCCTCCCAAGAAATTTCAGATTTTTCAAAAAGGCGATTTTTTAAAATTCGATTTTCTCAAATCCGGTGATTTTTCCAGACATACCAATATATGGGCTCTAGACAGGACCCTTGGCACAAACATTTGTATATAGTGGTATAGGGGAGCACTTCCATATTTTAGAGAAATAGTCACTCATCCTCCCAATAAATTTCAGATTTTTCAAAAAGGCGATTTTCTCAAATCCGGTGATTTTTCAAGACATACCACTATATGGGGTCTAGACAGGACCCTTGGCACAAACATTTGTATATAGTGGTATAGGGGAGCACTTCCTTATTTTAGAGAAATAGCCACTCATCCTCCCAAGAAATTTCTGATTTTTCAAAAAGCCGATTTTTTAAAATTCGATTTTCTCAAATCCGGTTATTTCTCCAGACATACAACTATATGGGCTCTAGACAGGACCCTTGGCACAAATTTTGTATATAGTGGTATACGGGAGCACTTCCATATTTTAGAGAAATAGCCACTCATCCTCCAAAGAAATTTCAGATTTTTCAAAAAGGCGATTTTTTAAAATTCGATTTTCTCAAATCCGGTGATTTTTCCAGACATACCACTATATGGGCTCTAGACAAGACCCTTGGAACAAACATTTGTATATAGTAGTATAGCGGAGCACTTCCATATTTTAGAGAAATAGCCAAGAAATTTCAGATTTTTCAAAGAGGCGATTTTTTAAAATTCGATTTTCTCAAATCCGGTGATTTTTCCAGACATACCACTATATGGGCTCCCTTGGCACAAACATTTGTATAAAGTATAGGAGAGCACTTCCATATTTTAGAGAAATAGCCACTCATCCTCCCAAGAAATTTCAGATTTTTGAAAAAGGCGATTGTTTTAAATTCGATTTTCTCAAATCCGGTGATTTTTCCAGACATACCACTATATGGGCTCTAGACAGGACCCTTGGCACAAGCATTTGTATATAGTGGTATAGGCAAGCACTTCCATATTTTAGAGAAATAGCCACTCATCCTCCCAAGAAATTCTAAATTTTTGAAAAAGGCGATTTTTTAAAATTCGATTTTCTAAAATCCGGTGATTTTTCCAGACATACCATTATATGGGCTCTAGGCAGGACCCTTGGCACAAACATTTGTATATAGTGGTATAGGGGAGCACTTCCATATTTTGGAGAAATAGCCAGAAATCCTCCCAAGAAATTTCAGATTTCTGAAAAAGGCGATTTTTTAAAAATCGATTTTCTCAAATCCGGTGATTTTTCCAGACATACCACTATATGGGCTCTAGACAGGACCCTTGGCACAAACATTTGTATATAGTGGTATAGGGAAGCACTTCCATATTTTAGACAAAGAGCCACTCATCCTCCCAAGAAATTTCTGATTTTTCAAAAAGCCGATTTTTTAAAATTCGATTTTCTCAAATCCGGTTATTTCTCCAGACATACCACTATATGGGCTCTAGACAGGACCCTTGGCACAAACATTTGTATAAAGTGGTATAGGGGAGCACTTCCATATTTAAGAGAAATAGCCACTCATCCTCCCAAGAAATTTCAGATTTTTCAAAAAGGCGATTTTTTAAAATTCGATTTTCTCGAATCCGGTGATTTTTCCAGACATACCACTATATGGTCTCTAGACAGGACCCTTGGCACAAATATTTGTATATAGTGGTATAGGGGAGCACTTCCATATCTTAGAGAAATAGCCAAGAAATTTCAGATTTTTCAAAAAGGCGATTTTTTAAAATTTGATTTTCTCAAATCCGGTAATTTTTCCAGACATACCACTATATGGGCTCTAGACAGTACCCATGGCACAAACATTTGTATATAGTGGTATAGGGGAGCACTTCCTTATTTTAGAGAAATAGCCACTCATCCTCCCAAGAAATTTATGATTTTTCAAAAAGCCGATTTTTTAAAATTCGATTTTCTCAAATCCGGTTATTTCTCCAGACATACAACTATATGGGCTCTAGACAGGACCCTTGGCACAAACATTTGTATATAGTGGTATAGGGGAGCACTTCCATATTTTAGAGAAATAGCCACTCATCCTCCATAGGGGAGCACTTCCATAATCTAGAGAAATAGCCACTCATCCTCCCAAGAAATTTCAGATTTTTCAAAAAGGCGATTTTTTAAATTTCGATTTTCTCAAATCCGGTGATTTTTCCAGACATACCAATATATGGGCTCTAGACAGGACCCTTGGCACAAACATTTGTATATAGTGGTATAGGGGAGCACTTCCATATTTTAGAGAAATAGTCACTCATCCTCCCAATAAATTTCAGATTTTTCAAAAAGGCGATTTTCTCAAATCCGGTGATTTTTCCAGACATACCACTATATGGGGTCTAGACAGGACCCTTGGCACAAACATTTGTATATAGTGGTATAGGGGAGCACTTCCATATTTTAGAGAAATAGCCACTCATCCTCCCAAGAAATTTCAGATTTTTGAAAAAGGCGATTGTTTTAAATTCGATTTTCTCAAATCCGGTGATTTTTCCAGACATACCACTATATGGGCTCTAGACAGGACCCTTGGCACAAACATTTGTATATAGTGGTATAGGGGAGCACTTCCATATTTTAGAGAAATAGCCACTCATCCTCCATAGGGGAGCACTTCCATAATCTAGAGAAATAGCCACTCATCCTCCCAAGAAATTTCAGATTTTTCAAAAAGGCGATTTTTTAAAATTCGATTTTCTCAAATCCGGTGATTTTTCCAGACATACCAATATATGGGCTCTAGACAGGACCCTTGGCACAAACATTTGTATATAGTGGTATAGGGGAGCACTTCCATATTTTAGAGAAATAGTCACTCATCCTCCCAATAAATTTCTAATAAATTTCAGATTTTTCAAAGAGGCGACATACCACTATATGGGCTCTAGACAGGACCCTTGGCACAAACATTTGGATATAGTGGTATAGGGGAGCACTTCCATATTTTAGAGAAATTGCCACTCATCCTCCCGAGAAATGTCAGATTTTTCAAAAAGGCGATTTTTTAAGAGTCTATTTTCTCAAATCCAATGATTTTTCCAGACATACCACTATATGGGCTCTAGACAAGACCCTTGGAACAAACATTTTTATATAGTAGTATAGGGGAGCACTTCCATATTTTAGAGAAATAGCCAAGAAATTTCAGATTTTTCAAAGAGGCGATTTTTTAAAATTCGATTTTCTCAAATCCGGTGATTTTTCCAGACATACCACTATATGGGCTCCCTTGGCACAAACATTTGTATAAAGTATAGGAGAGCACTTCCATATTTTAGAGAAATAGCCACTCATCCTCCCAAGAAATTTCAGATTTTTGAAAAAGGCGATTGTTTTAAATTCGATTTTCTCAAATCCGGTGATTTTTCCAGACATACCACTATATGGGCTCTAGACAGGACCCTTGGCACAAGCATTTGTATATAGTGGTATAGGCAAGCACTTCCATATTTTAGAGAAATAGCCACTCATCCTCCCAAGAAATTCTAAATTTTTGAAAAAGGCGATTTTTTAAAATTCGATTTTCTAAAATCCGGTGATTTTTCCAGACATACCATTATATGGGCTCTAGGCAGGACCCTTGGCACAAACATTTGTATATAGTGGTATAGGGGAGCACTTCCATATTTTGGAGAAATAGCCACAAATCCTCCCAAGAAATTTCAGATTTCTGAAAAAGGCGATTTTTTAAAAATCGATTTTCTCAAATCCGGTGATTTTTCCAGACATACTACTATATGGGCTCTAGACAGGACCCTTGGCACAAACATTTGTATATAGTGGTATAGGGAAGCACTTCCATATTTTAGACAAAGAGCCACTCATCCTCCCAAGAAATTTCTGATTTTTCAAAAAGCCGATTTTTTAAAATTCGATTTTCTCAAATCCGGTTATTTCTCCAGACATACCACTATATGGGCTCTAGACAGGACCCTTGACACAAACATTTGTATAAAGTGGTATAGGGGAGCACTTCCATATTTAAGAGAAATAGCCACTCATCCTCCCAAGAAATTTCAGATTTTTCAAAAAGGCGATTTTTTAAAATTCGATTTTCTCGAATCCGGTGATTTTTCCAGACATACCACTATATGGGCTCTAGACAGGACCCTTGGCACAAATATTTGTATATAGTGGTATAGGGGAGCACTTCCATATCTTAGAGAAATAGCCAAGAAATTTCAGATTTTTCAAAAAGGCGATTTTTTAAAATTTGACTTTCTCAAATCCGGTAATTTTTCCAGACATACCACTATATGGGCTCTAGACAGGACCCATGGCACAAACATTTGTATATAGTGGTATAGGGGAGCACTTCCTTATTTTAGAGAAATAGCCACTCATCCTCCCAAGAAATTTATGATTTTTCAAAAAGCCGATTTTTTAAAATTCGATTTTCTCAAATCCGGTTATTTCTCCAGACATACCACTATATGGGCTCTAGACAGGACCCTTGGCACAAACATTTGTATATAGTGGTATAGGGGAGCACTTCCATATTTTAGAGAAATAGCCACTCATCCTCCATAGGGGAGCACTTCCATAATCTAGAGAAATAGCCACTCATCCTCCCAAGAAATTTCAGATTTTTCAAAAAGGCGATTTTTTAAAATTCGATTTTCTCAAATCCGGTGATTTTTCCAGACATACCAATATATGGGCTCTAGACAGGGCCCTTGGCACAAACATTTGTATATAGTGGTATAGGGGAGCACTTCCATATTTTAGAGAAATAGTCACTCATCCTCCCAATAAATTTCAGATTTTTCAAAAAGGCGATTTTCTCAAATCCGGTGATTTTTCCAGACATACCACTATATGGGCTCTAGACAGGACCCTTGGCACAAACATTTGTATATAGTGGTATAGGGGAGCACTTCCATATTTTAGAGAAATAGCCACTCATCCTCCATAGGGGAGCACTTCCATAATCTAGAGAAATAGCCACTCATCCTCCCAAGAAATTTCAGATTTTTCAAAAAGGCGATTTTTTAAAATTCGATTTTCTCAAATCCGGTGATTTTTCCAGACATACCAATATATGGGCTCTAGACAGGACCCTTGGCACAAACATTTGTATATAGTGGTATAGGGGAGCACTTCCATATTTTAGAGAAATAGTCACTCATCCTCCCAATAAATTTCAGATTTTTCAAAAAGGCGATTTTCTCAAATCCGGTGATTTTTCCAGACATACCACTATATGGGGTCTAGACAGGACCCTTGGCACAAACATTTGTATATAGTGGTATAGGGGAGCACTTCCTTATTTTAGAGAAATAGCCACTCATCCTCCCAAGAAATTTCTGATTTTTCAAAAAGCCGATTTTTTAAAATTCGATTTTCTCAAATCCGGTTATTTCTCCAGACATACAACTATATGGGCTCTAGACAGGACCCTTGGCACAAATTTTGTATATAGTGGTATACGGGAGCACTTCCATATTTTAGAGAAATAGCCACTCATCCTCCAAAGAAATTTCAGATTTTTCAAGAAGGCGATTTTTTAAAATTCGATTTTCTCAAATCCGGTGATTTTTCCAGACATACCACTATATGGGCTCTAGACAGGACCCTTGGAACAAAGATTTGTATATAGTGGTATAGGGGAGCACTTCCATATTTTAGAGAAATAGCCACTCATCCTCCCAAGAAATTTCAGATTTTTCAAAAAGGCGATTTTCTCAAATCCGGTGATTTTTCCAGACATACCACTATATGGGCTCTAGACAGGACCCTTGGCACAAACATTTGTATATAGTGGTATAGGGGAGCACTTTCATATTTTAGAGAAATAGCCACTCATCCTCCCAAGAAATTTCAGATTTTTCAAAAGGCGATTTTTTAAGATTCTATTTTCTCAAATCCGGTGATTTTTCCAGACATACCACTATATGGGCTCTAGACAAGACCCTTGAAACAAACAATTGTATATAGTAGTATAGGGGAGCACTTCCATATTTTAGAGAAATAGCTAAGAAATTTCAGATTTTTCAAAGAGGCGATTTTTTAAAATTCGATTTTCTCAAATCCGGTGATTTTTCCAGACATACCACTATATGGGCTCCCTTGGCACAAACATTTGTATAAAGTATAGGAGAGCACTTCCATATTTTAGAGAAATAGCCACTCATCCTCCCAAGAAATTTCAGATTTTTGAAAAAGGCGATTGTTTTAAATTCGATTTTCTCAAATCCGGTGATTTTTCCAGACATACCACTACATGGGCTCTAGACAGGACCCTTGGCACAAGCATTTGTATATAGTGGTATAGGCAAGCACTTCCATATTTTAGAGAAATAGCCACTCATCCTCCCAAGAAATTCAAAATTTTTGAAAAAGGCGATTTTTTAAAATTCGATTTTCTAAAATCCGGTGATTTTTCCAGACATACCATTATATGGGCTCTAGGCAGGACCCTTGGCACAAACATTTGTATATAGTGGTATAGGGGAGCACTTCCATATTTTGGAGAAATAGCCACAAATCCTCCCAAGAAATTTCAGATTTCTGAAAAAGGCGATTTTTTAAAAATCGATTTTCTCAAATCCGGTGATTTTTCCAGACATACCACTATATGGGCTCTAGACAGGACCCTTGGCACAAACATTTGTATATAGTGGTATAGGGGAGCACTTCCATATTTTAGAGAAATTGCCACTCATCCTCCCAAGAAATTTCAGATTTTTCAAAAAGGCGATTTTTTAAGAGTCTATTTTCTCAAATCCGGTGATTTTTCCAGACATACCACTATATGGGCTCTAGACAAGACCCTTGGAACAAACATTTGTATATAGTAGTATAGGGGAGCACTTCCATATTTTAGAGAAATAGCCAAGAAATTTCAGATTTTTCAAAGAGGCGATTTTTTAAAATTCGATTTTCTCAAATCCGGTGATTTTTCCAGACATACCACTATATGGGCTCCCTTGGCACAAACATTTGTATAAAGTATAGGAGAGCACTTCCATATTTTAGAGAAATAGCCACTCATCCTCCCAAGAAATTTCAGATTTTTGAAAAAGGCGATTGTTTTAAATTCGATTTTCTCAAATCCGGTGATTTTTCCAGACATACCACTATATGGGCTCTAGACAGGACCCTTGGCACAAGCATTTGTATATAGTGGTATAGGCAAGCACTTCCATATTTTAGAGAAATAGCCACTCATCCTCCCAAGAAATTCTAAATTTTTGAAAAAGGCGATTTTTTAAAATTCGATTTTCTAAAATCCGGTGATTTTTCCAGACATACCATTATATGGGCTCTAGGCAGGACCCTTGGCACAAACATTTGTATATAGTGGTATAGGGGAGCACTTCCATA